>RJWM01030157.1:0-23701 GCA_004363535.1 Dasyprocta punctata
GTGAGTTTTCCTGCCGGCCGGGAAGGCGCGCGACAGTTCTACTTAATAATTACCCTTGTGATTACACTAGGCCCGGATAACTTCCCATCTTAAAGTCAATTGATTAGTGGACCTACTATCTTTTCTATGTAACCTAACAAGTTCAAGGGTTCCATGTATTAGAACCTAGACATTTGGAGGGCTGTTATTCTGCATACCACAAGTGTATTGAAACCCATGGCCCAAAACATGGTCCATCTCAATAAACACCTTGAACATGTAAAAGAGTATCTTTTCTGTCATTCCATTGTTGTGGCATGGAGTATTTTATAAATTAAATCAAGTTGGCTGATAGCATTTCTTCAGACTTCTATGACCATACTGTCTTTTTTGATGGTAATTTTGGATCTGGCTCTTTTTCCTTACCATCTATCCATGTCTGCCTTGTATGTTTTAAAGCTCTGTTACAAGATATATAAACATTTAGGACTCTCATGTTTTCTTCATGAATTGACTCAGTCATTATCAAATGAGTTTCTTTTTTCCATGGTAATGGCATTTGGTCTGAAATCTACCTTGTGTGACTAATACAGCAACTCCAGATATTCTCACAAAATTCTGTGGTTAAAGGCAGGGCTTTTAGAAGGTGATTAGGTCATATGGACACTATATTGATCAGTGGATCAGATCAGTGGACTGTGTTGTTTGGAGGTGGGTCACTGGGGGCCTGACCCAGAAGAGTGTGTTCTTGGCCTTGATTCCTCCTCCATTTTCCTTCTCTCTCTCTCTCTTCCTGTTTTTTGTCCTTGAGATAGTCTTGCTATGTAGTTCAGGCTGGCCTTGAACTCACTATGTAGCCCAGGCTAGTTTCGAACTTATGGTGATCCTCCTGCCTCAGCCTCCCAAGTGCTGGGATTACAGGTGTGAGCCACTGTGCCTGGATTTTCTCTGTTTTCTTTTGTTGTTGTTTGATTGATTGTTTTTGGCTATCATGTACTGTAGTAAATGGGTTTTTCTCCAACATGACATTTTTTCATTAGTACATGCTTGTGATTCATGCAGTTTACAATGATCTTGCGGAGTAGTTACAGCTTGTACATGTTACAGCTTGGTATTTTTCTAAATGCCCCTTCCCCTTCCTTCCCCCTCCACTACATCATTTTGCTATGCCGTTTTTGCCTTGGAGCCAGCTGACCATGAACTGAGCCAAAATAAACCTCTCCTCCTTTTTGTTGTGAGTGTTGAGTATTTTGTCCCAGCTTTGGAAAAGTGGCTAATATAGAAAATTGGTACTAGGAATGGGGGTGTTGCTGTGACCTTACCTGACCATATGGTTTGAAAGCTTTCACAACTGGTTTGCCGGAATTTGGAAAGATTTGGAGATGTAGGCTAGAGAAGCCCTAAAACACTGTGAGTGGTGTCTGATGTGTTATAATGGTCAGGACTCAGAAGACCAAAATGCCAAACTCAGGAGGTTTCAGTTGGAAACAAGGACTCCACTAGCAGTTGGACTAGTGGTCAAGTGTGTTACACTCTGGCAGCAAAGTTGTCTACATTTTTCCCATGTCCTGAGACAGCCAGAGATACAGTATAGGAACAGTGGAGGAAATTTCAAGGCAGCCCAGTGTTCAGACTGTGGCATGGGTACTGCTGGCTGCTTTCAGACAGATTTACATTGAGAATCAGGATTAAAAAGAAAAGCTAAAAAATATGAAACCTGGCCAAAAAGGAAGCAGCTGTAAGGTTAGAACAAAAGAGAATGTGATTGATAAAAATATTAGCATTTTTTTAAAAAAAACACCAAGTATGCTGAGAATTTAGCTCAGTGGCATAAGCTCCTGCCTGGCAGGTGTGAGGTTGAGTTCGATCCCTGGTACCAAAACAAACAAACAAACAAACAAACAAAAAAACCAAGTACTTTGGAAAAAAGATAACTAAAAGACATCTCAGAAACTGAGGGAACCCTATCCTTTGCAGATTCCAAAGTACAAAGGGGTAAAGGTAAACTGTAAAGATGTTGCTTTGAGAAGAGAGCCTCAGGTTTCCCCGCTAGAGAAGGTCTCCCTAGGAAACTGATTTCCTGGGCTTCATTTCCTCATGCTCAGACATCCAGGTACTCAGAGGCTGCTACTGCCATGGTCCAAGGGGGCTCAGATACTATTTGAACTGGCAGCAGACCTTAGCGTCATCCACATGCTACTGATTTTTCAGGCATACAAAATGCAAGTTACAGGGTCACAGAGGCTTCCACCCAGATTTCAGAAGGCCTGGGAAATAGGATGGCCCTGAGCAGGAAGTGTATGAAGCTGATAGAGCAAAGCCAAAAGGGCAGGAGAGACCCCAGGAAGTCAGAGATGCCAGAGACGTGGAACATTTGCAAAAACAAAACAAAACAAAACCCCCCAAACAAAAATGCCTCCAGGCAGTCAGAGAAGCCAGCCCAAGAGAAGTCCTGAGTGCTATAATGATGATGTTGTGGTACAGGGTTGCCCAAGCCACTTGGATCTCATATCTCACCACAACTTGTCCAAGGCACTGGCCATGGAACCACTTCACATTTGCCTGCTGGGTTTCCATTTTACTTTGGTCTGATCCCTTTCTAACGCCCCTCTTCCTCCCTTTTAATATGATAAGGTTTATTCTATGTCACTTTATGTTAAAAGTATTTAACTTTAATTTTTACAGGGACTCACAGCTAAGAGCATGCCTTAAGTTTCCAAGGAGACTCTGGATCAGACTTTTCAGCAATGCTAAAACCACTGAAGACTTTAGCAGCTTAGAGATGGACTAAATGCATTTTCATAAAGAGATGGACGTGGACCTTTCAGGGATCAGGAGTGGAATGTTATGGTGAAATCTAAAATTGTCCCCCCACCAAATTTTGTGTTTAGAGGGGGGACTTTAGAAGGTGATTGGCTCATGAAGGTACTAAATTCATCAGTAGATGTGCCCAGTGATCAGTTCATAATTGACTGTGCTGTTTGGAGGTGGGACCTGGTTGGTAGATGTGGGTCACTGGGGGTGTGACTCACAAAGATACATTCTTGTCTCTGAGTTGTCTCCTCTTGCCCTCTGCTTCCTGATCACAATACAGCAAATAGCTTTCCTCCATTGTGCCATTCTGACCTGCTGCCTCTGTGCCAGCACCAGCTCGCCATGGACTGAATCCACTGAAAGTGCAAGTCAAAATAAACCTTTTTTCCTTCGAGTTGTGGATGTTGTGTATCTTGTCCTAGCCATGGGAAAGTGACCAATATAGCCCTTCCAGGTTTTTAAAACCTAGTGTTAGTACAACATACTTTTTTCATTTTTCTCTTTTAATATACTTGTGGTGTTAAGCTAAAGGTGTTTATATGCAATGGACATTTAAATTTTATGTCTTCCCTTTTTATAGAAAAACTAGTGACATCTGATTTTAATTAGATTGTTTAAATTACCTTCAATGTTGTTATTGTTATGTTTTTATGTAACATTTTATTATTTATGTTCTATTTGTTTGTCCCTTTTTTTCTCTTTACCCTTTTCCTGATTCTTTAATCAATTATTTTATGATTTCATCGTGTCTCCTTTGGTCATTTTAGTGATTTCAGGGTTTATAGTTTGAATTTTTAAATTAAAACAATCTAGCCTTAAGTGATATTATTCTACACATGTAGTTGTACAAACCACACAGCAGCAAGCTTCATTTCTCCCTCCCTGACTTGATGCAACTGTCATACAGATTACCAGTATATACATTATAAATTCCACAATATATTGTTGCTATTTTTGTTCATTTATTAATAATATTTGTTACCATTATTTCATTAGTAATTTTTAAAGATATTCAAAGAATAAAAATATCCTACATATATCGATATAATCATTGTTTCTGGTGCTTTCCATATTTTTGTATAGATTCATGTTTCCAGCCTTTTCCTTCTACATGAAGGACTAATACTTCTTGTACTGGTCTGCTGGGAATCAATTCTTTCAACTTTTGTGTGTCTGAACAAACTCTTATTTCATCTCCATTTTTAAGAGATTTTTTGATGGATATAGAATTCTACATTGACTTTTTAATTTTTTGCCTTTCAGTATTTTATTTTGATGCACTTTCCCATTTTCTTCTTTTTCTGTTTCATCTTGTATATTTCCTATGCTGTGTCTGCACATGGACTAAACCTTTTTTCTGCAATGTCTAATCTGTTGCTAATCTTATCCATTGTACTTTTTATCTCAGACATTGCCGTTTCACTTCTGGAATTTTAAGTTGAATTTATATATGTCTTCCATAGCTCTACTTAGCTTCTTGAATACATGGAAAACAACTATGCTAATTGTTTGCTAGTTTCAACATCTATGTCAGTTATAGATTGATTTCACTCAATTAATGTTTTTCTTTATTATGAATTGTATTTTCCTACTTCTTTGAGTGTCTGATAATCTATGATTGGATGCTGGACAATGTCAACTGTGCCTCGTTAATTACTGGATGTTTCAGTGGTAGTGTAACTGTTCTTAAAACTTATTCTGACATATAACTTAGTTACTTGAGAATAGTTTGACCTTGCGAGAGTCTGTGAATTTTAGATGGAGCCATATCTGACTGAAGTCTAAATGTTCCCCACCACCGAGGTAAGTTCCCTCTGCATACTGTGCCCAATTTCGAAGTCTCCCAGTTTGCTATGGGAGCAGGCATGATTTCTACACTTGTGGGCTTGCTTCTCTGTTACCTCCCTCTTTTCCCAAGCCCAGAAAGCCCCTCTCTACCACTCAGTGTTTTTTTAGGTTCTCCACGAGGACCCTCCACAGGTCTCTGGGTCCTTTTCCGTGCTGCTCTCGTCTCTCGTCAACTCTGTGCTATAAATTTGGCCGCCTTGTTCTCCCTGAACCCACCCCTCAATCTTAATTCAGGGAATCCAGGAATCTCCCTATCCCCCTTCTCTGCTTCATGGTCTATGATATCATGACCACGAGCAGTTACAGAATTTACTTTGTTTTCCATTTCTTAGAAATCGCTGACTCACATGGCCTCATGCTCACTGTCTCTAAAACTGTGGTTTCAGTGCTCACTTAGGAAGCACATATACTAAAACTGTGGTTTCAAATACTTAATCTGATTTCCTTAAGTGATTTGACAAACCCTGTTTCTTCACTTTGACCAGAAACAGAAGCTTCCTGAGCAGAAGAAAGATGTGATAAAAGTAAGCTTTGAGAAAATTCCAGCTGGTAATCCTGTACTGTATATCAAAAGGGAGCACAGAATAAGAAAAGGAAGACAGGAAGTTTTGGGATCATAAATTGTTGAGGGTGTAATTAATTCTGCTCCCATCGGGGTTGTCTCACCTATGATTATGAGAAAGCCATAACCCATTCACTATAAGTCCAAGGATTATATTTTCTGTCTGCTTTGACTTTGGGCCCTTAACTTGAGAAAAACTGACCCTATGTGACAGCCACACACCAACGGCACTATTAACAAACAAAGCCGTAGTCCCTCCTGCCAGCTGTCTGCCTAGCATGATTCCTGCATTTCTATCTTGGACCATATTCACTGTTTCACAGAGAGCTCCACTGTCATGTATATCAGGAAGCCCTCTCTGGCAGCTGGATGAGGGGCCCCTTCCCTACACCTAAATTCCTATGCCTTATCTAGCATAGCATTCATCACATGATGTAATCATCATTTGTAAGCATGTCTGGATCCCCAGCCAGATAATGAGCTTGATGGCAATAGGAATGGATCTTCCAACACATTACAACCTCCATACCTAGCATGCTGCAGCTCAGAACAGGCATCAGGAAAGACTTACTGAATGTCTTAATGATAGAACTAATGGAGAAACAAAGGAAACTGGCTTCTGAGTCTCCCTAAACATCTTTTGCTTCATTTTTTGGCTCCATCCATTTCCTATGGCTCTGTACAACTCATCCTCCTAATTCAATAGAGGCCTTGGGTCTTGATCCAAGCAATCCCTCATCTCAGGACGGTGACCAAGTCCTGCCTGACTTCCTCCTTGGGAAGATGCTCCTCAGAAAGAGGAAGCAGAAACATCCTGACCAGGAACTCTCCTCTGCGAAGTAGCCTCCTTCTTCCCCCTTCCCTTCCATGTCTGAAGGTTCAATATGGAAATAAAGGGCATATGATTTGTTTCAATCTAAAACAGTAAGAATGGAACAGCTTTTGAAACACAGAATATGTTTTATGGCCAGGTCCTCATTCTATCCCAGCACCCCTGAAAAACAGATGGAAAGGAGAAACCTACAGACCACAGGAGTCGAGTTGTCTGCCCAAGAGCACAGAGCTGCACAGGAAGTGCTGTCTCCAGGACCTTCCACCGGCACACTTCCGGCTCACGGGCTGTGAACCGTGGTGTAGACTGGTGCACTGGGGTCACCCTGGTAGCACCAGGGGAGGCTCTGCTTGTGCAGGGGACCTGAAGCTAATTGCAACTGGCCTATGAATTTATATTTGCTGCAAGAATTGTCTCTATTTTGGATAAATAACTTCACATGCATCTACTCATTTTTTTCCAACCCAAGTAGTTGAATGCTCTCGAGGTTTAAAAAAATTATAAATTCCTGTAAAATACAACTCCATACCATGCTCTTTTATTTGACTATATGATTTTATCGAACCATATTACCATCTCAATTGCTATTATGACTTCATATTTTGCTGACTTACTTTCACAGTATCAGGGATTGAATCTAGGGATGTTGTAATTTTTTTAATTTTGGGAGCAGGTCTCGCTAAGTCACTAAGTTCCCGGACTAGACTTGAACATGTGATGCTCCTGTCTCAACCTTCCAGAGGGCTGCTGATGTTCTTGAGGGAGGTTCAACCTACTCCGCAAGTTTGCCAGTTTCCAGGCTCCGGATCTCAGACTGAAATCCACAGTCCAGTCTTCTTTAATCACGTCTGCAATGGGAAAGCAGGAACGGAGAGGGAGCTCGGCCACTACTAGGTCTGCCCTCCAGGGGACGGGGCACAGGGTGGGGAAGAAGAGCAGAGCCGCCACCCTTTCCCAGAGGCCCAGACGCTGTCCTCTCCTCCCCCTCCCCCACCCAGGCTGTGCAGTTGCATCCCAGCCCTGCCTGTTCATGCTTCAGGAAAACCACAGGCTTGAGTCGCTTCCATCTGCTGGTGATTCGAGCGCCTTGGCTGCAGGCCTGGTCCCGAGCTTGTTCTATTCCAACAGGCAGGTGAACACCTGGTTGCTGTCACTTGATGCTCTGACTCTTCCTTCAGGAATTCCTGACCTCTGTGTCCAGGAGGTGAACGGTCAGGATGGATGCCAGACCCTGAGACGCCAGTCCCGGACAGTGCCTGAACAACAGGGAGTCCTGTGCCACCCCCTCCGCAGCTTGGGACCCTCTGAGACATCGGAATTTGGGGAAGGGATTCGGGGTCCCATAGAATCCTCGCTGTGCCGAGGCGGATATATTCCTTAGTGTCTGTGAACTTCAGTTTGTCATCTCTAAAACAGGGACATCAACGTACCTACTTTAATGGATCTGGAAGAGTGTAAAGAAAAGCAGGCCAGTCTGGCATGGTGGCACAGGCCTGTAATCCCTGCACTCTGGGCAGCTGAAGCAAGGAAATCACA
This sequence comes from Dasyprocta punctata, assembly GCA_004363535.1. Taxonomy (NCBI): domain Eukaryota; kingdom Metazoa; phylum Chordata; class Mammalia; order Rodentia; family Dasyproctidae; genus Dasyprocta; species Dasyprocta punctata. Next base: position 7,572 of record RJWM01030157.1, read on the forward strand.
AACTGAGTCCCAGCCTGGGAAACTTGGCAAAAATCTGTCTCCAAAAACATGGGTTGAATATGTAGCTCAGTGCAAAGGCCCTGGATTCAATTTCAGAGAGAGACAGACAGACAGACAAAGGGGCCTGGCTCTGGTCCCCAGTCTCCAGAGAGCTGTCTCCTGTGTAATGTCCTGCCCCTGGGTTTCCTTAATGAGCACACCCTGGATGCGTCCTGATGTGCCGGCTCCACTCAGCTGTGTGTCTGCTTGCGCGAAGTGGACACTAGTGGGAAGTAAGGCGACAGGGATGACTGCAGAGTGGGAATGAAGACAACTGGCGCGTGAGTGTGAGTGTGAGTGTGTGCATACACCCGCACCCAGGAACCAGGCCCGCAGGAGGCAGACTGGAACGCTCAGGAGACCGTCACCTCCTGGAGCATCCCCAACCCCACGGTGCTAGGTAAACCATCCAAAACCTAAGCATCGCCCCAGAAAACCAAAAGGCACCTCAGGCTAACTGTGATCCTCTAAGGATTTGCTCTCCTAAGAAAACAGCATCTCAAAAGAGAATGAATGTGGATTGCAGGAAACTGACTCTGTATTTTTGCACGCATTGAATTGAGGGTACAGGATGCAGGCCGTCCCACTTCCTTCAGCAGCCAAGGTCTCTGTCGGACACTTGAGTCTGAACTGAGTCAAAGTAGACCAGTCGGTCCCTTTGCTGTAAAGCACTAGAGCACCGTTCCTGCCCCAGTGTATGTACTTGCTATCAAAGAAAAAAAAATTTTTTTTCTGGAGGTACTGGGGATGGATTCCAGGGATTTTGCACCGAGCTACATCCCAGCGCCTTTTCTATGTGCTATTTGAAACAGTCTTGATAAGTTGCCCAGGCTGGGCTCAAACTTACAATCTTCCTGCCTCAGTCTCCCAGAGTGCTCGGGTTACAGGTGTGGGCCAACACAACTGCCTTCAAAGAAAATCTATTTAAAAAATGGAAAGAATCAGAGAATGAAAAACTGGAAGATGTAAAAACAAATGAATAATGAAATAAATATTTTCTTGAACTGCTACACAGGCCGGAAGAACAGCCACGAGCCTCCACCCACCACAAACCCACCTCCCATGAAGGGCTCCGCATCCCCGGAACAGGAATCACCCTGCAGGACACCAGCCCGGCCAGCCCTGGCCCCCAGGAAGCTGGCACCGGGACTGGCCCTGGCCTCCGCGCCTCGGACCCCGGAGAGGCAGGCTGGTGGTGGCTTGGGCTGCGCCGCGCCCTTCGTTTCCAGCATCAAGGCGGAGGGAGCAGACGCAGCTGCCGCGGCCAGGGCCGGCCTGCCGGGGCAGGGTCGCAAGGCCAGGCCAGGGAACGTGTCGGGAGATTCCAGGCTGCTCCCGGGGCTCCCGGGGCTCCCGGGGCTGTGCTGAGCTCCAAGTCTGCAAGAACCAGGCTGTGCAGGCCGCTGGGGCAGCCAGGGGCTCCCGCCGAGGGCACGGAAACGGTAAGAGGAGGCGGGGTGGGCGCCATCGGAACCCCGGAAATGAGCCCAGAGGCCACCAAAGCAGCCAGCACCTGCAGAAGGCTGGGTGGGGAAACAGCCTAAGAGGTTTGCCGGCCCTGGACTGAAGCGGGTGCCTTCTGCTGTGTTCTTCCGCCTCTCTGTTCTCAGTTCTCAGCGACTCTGGGACTGGGCTCCGGAGGCCTCTGTGCGGCCCGCTGGGTCTATGCCAGGACCGGCCAATAGGGGGCACTAGAGGGCGAGGCAGGGCTGGGGCAGAGGGCCGGCGTTGGTCTCGGTCCCTTTTCTGCGCCTGTGCGCACAGCCGGCCACACTGCTTAACTCTGGCAGCAGCGAACCCTTCCCGTAGCAGGAGGCCTCTGGTCCAGGACGTTAAGTGAAGTCATTCTGGTCTCTTCCCTTATTTTCCGATCTGGGGATGGCGCCCATCTCCGGAAGTTATTACCTCCACCATAATTCAATTTCCTTCTCGTCTTTTCAGTTACTTAGCTGATCACTTTATATCTCGTTAACATTTTTATTTTCATTTCTCTTTGTAAAAATGCCGAGTTTAGCTGTTAACTCCTGATGGGCCCTGGCCGGTCCTTCAGGCTAATCAAACGTGTTTTCTGAGGATGAAATTGTGTGGGTGCCAGGAGGTAAGGATCTTCCCTTCTATGCTGGTCCTTTTCCTTCCCTCAGGATCACCTTTAGAATCATAAAATACCAGTTTTTTTCAAAAATCCAAAATTTGTCTTACTGAAATGTTGGAGAACACAGGTTTGGAAAAAAAATATAGAACCGCATTTGAATCCCAGCTCTGCCGCTTGCTAGGTGCATATTTTTGGATACCTCGTTCCACCGTCATCAGCTAAGTCAGGAACAGCGCTTACCTTCAGGGTGCTGCGAAGACAAGATGGAAGGATGCATAGTCAGCGCCTGGCACGCAGCAGCACTCCCAAAGTTTCAGCTGCTAATCCTTTTATTGGCTTTTGTTTCCATGGATACATTTTTCAAATCGTATCAGCTAATTCGTGACATATTTGAGAGTAAAATCTGACTCTTGGTTTTCTATAATCCACAACCAACCTTAGGCCTCAACAATACCTAGTACCATGCCGGGTACAACTTTGAGGCTTACAGAGTAATAATATGTGGAGCTAGAAAAGCCCAGAGCTTGTCTAGAGTTTTAGAGCTGTTACAGGTGATGTAGTCTAAGTCCCTGCTGCTGGTGATCCTCAGAATACCCACACCAAGGGCACAAACAGCCTCCAGCTGGAAAAAAAATGTTCTTCTTTAAATACAACTGGGTCTCTGCCTCAACCAAAAGCGTGGACATCCCAAGGAGAGACAAGTCCGCTTGTTTTCCTCGTGATAAGTGTCAGAAAGGGATGGTCCTGCTGCCCCCTCGTCTTCTCTTGTCTCGGTTAAATGTTTGCGGTAATCCCTTACTTGGGCATCGTGGTTTCTGGCTGCCCCTCCTCCCTGCGCCTGCACCACAGACGTCTTTCCAAGGTGGTGCCCAGTGCAGACCACAGTGCCGCGCCCCACCCACGGCGACCAGAGAAGAGGAGGCAGGCGCAGCTCCTCCTGTGGTCAAGGACTCTGCCGTCTGCAGTATGGCCTGAAATTACATCTTAGGACGGCACCAATATTTGGCACCGGTGATCCACTCCTTTTGAGTTTCTAATCAATTAAGCCTCTGTGTTAGTCCAGCTGAATGATGCAAAAAAAATTAATTGAGCAAGTTTCTGTTAAAAATGACGATAGAGTTTTTCATCTTCTCAAATTACCCCCACATAAACAAAGCATGTAAGATAGCAAAGCAAAATACCACCGACTGCATCTGGCACAAGTGGGTACTAAGGCTTCCCTTAGAATTTCCTACAGTGAGGGCATAAAAGCAAAAGACTGGCAGGTGAGAGAACGTCGTGATACCCACATCTGTGCAGAGGGAAACGCAGACAGGCCCTGGGCTTGTGCTGGCTGTGGGGAATGAGTCACCCGGAGCCACCAGCATGGACAGACTGGAAGAAACTATGGGTCAGTCTGAGAAGAGCAAGCAAAACTGAAAAGGTTTTGAAGGTGTCAGTATGTGGGTGAATGCAGTGGAACCCCAATATGATGGATCTGATGGTGCTGGACCTTAGCAAAAATCAAAGCCGTTTTCTCAGCTGGGCACGGTGATGCACGCCTGCAACCTCGGCTAGTCAGGAAGCCGAGAGCAGGATCACATTCAAGGCCAATTTGCAAATGAGCAGAACCCTATCTCGAAAATAAAATGAAAAAATGACTGAGGGTATAGCTCAGTGGTAGAGCATTTTCCTAGCATGCGTGAGACCCTGGCTTCCATCCCCAGCACCCAAGACCATAAAATGAAAGCAAGGAAAGTAGGAAAAAAGGGAGGGAGAAAGGGAGGAAGAAAGGAAGGAAAAGAGTGACGGAGGAACAAAGGAAGGAGAAAATAAAGAAAAGAAAAAAGAAAGACTCAACTTTATCCTGTGTTCAAGAACTAGACTCTAACTATACATAAGTAAGTTAGAAGCAAAAGAATGGAGAAGATATAGCAAGCTCCTGATCAAAAGAAAGTCATAATGCTGTATATCATCAGATAAAAATAAAATTCTAAGCAAATAATACTAATGAGGATTAAAAATGTCATGTTTAATTAAAAAGGGCCCAATATATTGAGGGTACATTAGAATCCTAAATATTTATACACCTAACAACAGAGCTTAAAAATATATAAAACAAAAACTGATAGAACTTAAGAATAAGCAAATCCACAATTGTAGATGGATGATTCAACATCCTTCCCTCAATAATGGATAGAACAAGTAGAGAGAAGATGAGGAAGGGCACAGGTGATTTGAAAAACACTATCAATGAACTTCATCTGTGTTCCAGAGCAACCCGGTTACTGTGCAGGAGGAGCAGCCCCAAGGTGCCATGAGCCTACACAGGAGAGGCAGGAAGATGCGGGGCTGCACGGAAGGCAGCTGGTGGGGGGCTTGCTTAGAGAAGGGTGGCCCTGGGCAGCAGCAAGACCAGCAAATACCTGGGATTTGGGTGAGAGGTAGGAGGCATATAAAGTGATCAGGACAAAACTGGACTGTATCCAATCTGGAGTGGACCTGGTTTATCTTAAGCTACTATCAGGGACTTCAGGCACAAATCATAAAGCTCTGCATATAATTCTAATGGTTTTGTTTATTTATGGTGTGGGGAGCTATGTGGGGGAACCAGCTAGGGTTATTCAGGGGCGAACGTGCTGGATACAACTCAAGATGACTTCAGTGCGGCCGAGCCGAACCCCTGCGACCTGATGGAATACTCCAGCCAGCAACGACAGAACACAATGTTTGTTTGTTTGTTTGTTTGTTTTAAGTTCACAAGAAACATTTACCAATGCAGACCATATTCTGATCCATAAAACAAGTCATAATATATTAAAAAAGTTTTCAAATTAGAAAAGGTACATTTTATGACCACAATGATATTAAATTAGGAACCTATAACAGAAAGTTGTATGGAAAATATCCAAATATTTAGAACCAAACATTTCCAAATAACTCAAGGAAGAGGAAAAGAAAAACCACAATTTGAAATGGAAAGTATTTTAAACTGAACAAAAAAGAACATGAAATATCCAACTTCGTGTGATGAAATTTGTGTGACATGGGAGCAAAAGGGAAAATATAGCAATAAATGCTACATTAGCAAACAACATTTCAGAGCCATAACTTGGTCTTCGAACTCAAGAAATCGCAAAAGAAATAGTAATTTAAATTTAAAGAAAAATCTTTACATAACAAAGGTCAGATTACAAGTCAATTAGGTAGGAAACAGAAACAAGTAAAGGTAGACAAAAAAAGATCGAAGCTGGTTCTTTGATAAGATCAATAAAACTGGTAAAGCTCAAGTCATACTAATCAGGCAAGAAAAAAGACATATCTCTGAGACAGTGTCAGGGTCAGCACACATCACATCAGTGGAGAGTCTACTATCATAAAAGGATAATTAAAAAATGTTATCAACAACTTTCTGACAGTAAATTAACAAACTAGATGAAATTAACAAGTCTTTGAAAAACAGAAATTACCAAAGCCCTATGTCTATTAAAATAATTCAATTTGTAGTTTAAAATCCCACAAATTAAACTCCAGGCACAGGTGCTTAGCTGTGAAATCTGAAAAATAATTCAATAAGGAAAAATTACTTTTGCCACACAAAGTCTTACAGAATATTAAAGAAGAACGCTTTCCATTCATTGTATGAGGCCTGTATTACATGAATATGAAAACCAAAGAATTCCCAAGAAAACTACAGATCAGTACCCCTATAAAAATAAATGTAAACTTCTAAACAAAATTTCAGCAAGGAATACGGTGTGATCATCAGACTTCTCAGGATGTAAGGTTGGTTTAAAAATCAAAAAGCTATCAATTTTAGTTTAGCACACACCTGTCACCCCAGCTACTTGAGAGACTGAGGCAAGAGGATCACAAATTTGATGCCAGCCCAGGTGATTTGGCTGACTCAGTCTCAAAATAAAAATGGCTAGGGATGCAGCTCAGTGATAGAGAAGTTACCTAGTACTCAAGGCTCTGAGTTCCATCCTCAGTACCCAGTAAAACACACACACGCGCGCACACACACACATACACACATGCACAGGCACACACACACACACACAAATCTACTGATTTAAAATGCAATATTAACAAACTAAGAAGAGGTATGGTGGTACATGTCTGTAGGCTCAGCTACTCAGAAGGCTGAGGCAGGAGGATCATGAGTATGAGACCAGCCCAGGCAATACAGTGAGAACTTCATCTCAAAATTAAAAAAAAAAAAAAAAAAAAAAACCAAAAGGAAAATTGATCTTTACTCTGTAATGTAATTATCTAAATAGACCATCATAAGGAATCCTATAAGCTATAAAAAAAAGTTACTAAAAGCTACTAAAAATAATAGGACAGCCAGGTGAGGTGGTGCACACCTGTAATTCCAGCACTTGGAAGGCTGAGGCATGAGGATTGCCATGAGTTCAAGGCCAGCCTGGATTATATAGTGAGACTTTGCTTCAAAAATAAAATCCTAAAGTGCATTAGGACTAATGAATGAATTAGTAAGATTGTAGCATACATGACCAATACATAAAAGTGGATATGTTGGGGCCAGGGATTTAGCTCAGTGGCACCACACCTGCCTGGCAAGCGTGAGTTCCTGAGTTCAATTCTCAGTACACCCCCCCAAAAGTGGATATGTTTCTGTATACTATAAATGAACTATCTGAAACTGAAGTTTTAAAAACAATACTGTTTACAATAGCAGCAAAATGAAATGTTTACGGATTAAACAGGATAAAAGGTATGCAAGACTTTACACTTAAAATTACAAACTTTACTGAAAGAAATTAAAGACCTAAATAAGCAGAGAGATAACAGTTTCATGGTTTGGAAGATATTATATCCATTCTCCCCAAAATGGCCCATAGATTCAATGTAATTATAATCAAAATCACAGGAGGCCTTTGGGAGATTGTGTAGAAACTGACAAGCCAATTCTAAAATGTATAAAGAAATGAAAAGGACCCCAAATAGAAGAAACCATTTTGAAAATGAAGAACACTATTACAATAATTAGAAAAGGACTGGAGAGTCAGAAATAAAGAGTGGTAAAGAACATTAAATACGTATCTTTCTGTGGTATTGGAATAAATTGTCATCACAAGAGTCGGTACTAAATCCTATAGCTACTGCTTGAGAAAAAAAGAGGCTGGTGGATGTTTATGAATTTATGTTAATGTTTATAATAAATAATTGTTTATTTTGTAAGTATTACCTAGGAATGAAAAGATATTACTTTAAATCAGGTCCTAGAAAAAACACTCTCGTTCTCACTCTCTCTATGTATATATGTAGATAAATATGACATATGTATATGGCTGATAACGGTAAATTTTTAAAACTATTAAAAGAAAAACTTTCAGATTGGCAAACAACTTGGCCATATACTTACTATAAGAGATACAGCAAAAATAAAAATTCGGAAGTCTTATAAATAAATGAATAAAGACATGCTGGGCAAGTGGAAATAAAGTGAAAGCAGAAGGCATCATCTTCATAACTGTCAAAAGAGAATACAGAATAAAATATGTTAAAGTAGACAATAAAAGGCACCTTACAATGCTACAGCCTCAAATTCACAGTGCCAGTATTGATACACCAGGATTCCCCCTTTATGCCCTCCTTAGCTGGGAAGATGTGTTCCAAGGCCCGCACCCCGCGGACTCCTGGAACCATGAGGAGCACCAAACATACACGATGTTATTTGGATTTCAACTCAAGAAATCATTTGCAGGAGAAGAAGTGTGAGCACTGACCAGAGAGTGAGCGACACTGAGATATTAATGCTAATGTTTTTAGCCATGGGAATAATGTTGTGGTTATATTTTAAAGGAATTCTTCTCCTTTAGAAATATATTTTGAAATCCAATTGAAATGGTAAGCCTGGGATCAGCCTCCCAACTATTCAGGGAGCTGTGGAAATGGGGAAATACTAACCAAAACTGGTTGTATATTACTGTTGAAGAGGATGATGAGCCAGTTGGGGTCATGACACTATTCTCACCACTTTTATGTATGTTTGAAAAGCTCCATAAAAAAAGATTTAAGAAACAAGGAGAAGGTGTGTCTGGGATGAGGGAACGCACCAGGTGGGCTGGAGACGCACATCATACCATCAAACAGGGACACAAGAGCAAGTATTGTGCCCAGGCACTGTGCTGCCAGCCTGACCTTGCTGGTGCTGACCCCAGACATGTCACCCCGGACACCCACTCCAGCAGCTGCGCTTCCTGCCAAGGGAAGCTTCCCAGTTCCACTGCTGCTCCACTGCTTCCTTGTTCAGCTGCAGAGGCTGGTAAGACTGGGTGGCAGAGTCAGACTCATGGCATTACCTTGCTCAGGAGAGGCCTTCTTCAATGGCTGTCTCATAGAGAGACTGTTGGAACACAGCATTATTTCACACTATACCATATTTCCCCTGCAGGGCTCATGGGACTAGATTAGTTCTCCCAAGAATGAGTTGTTACCAGGGAGCTGTCTTGGTTACTTTTCTCTCCTTGCTGAGACAAAACACCTGACACCCAAAATGAAGGAAGGAAAGGTTTATTTCTCATAGTTTTGGAGGTTTCAGTCCATCCTCAGCTGGCTCCAAGGCAGGGTGGCGTGGCTGAGGAGCAAGCGTTCATGATGGTTGCAAGCAACAAGAGCAAAAGGGCAGAAGAGAGAGAGATAAACACACCTTCTTTCCTCCCTTATATTGTATGCCGGCTCCACCCCTGGGCAGGTGCAGCACTCACACTGCCAATCCCAGCGCTAGACAATGCACCAATCACAAGCGCTAGATTCAGCCACCTCCATGACTGCACAAGGTGTGGGGGGCCACCCAGACACAAACCATAACAGGAGCCTAGCACTTTCCCTGAATCCCTCTTCTACATGTGCTGCTCTCCACTCCTGCACATACTCCACCACTGTTACAACGTCCACTTTGAGGCCCTCACAGGAGCTGAGCAGAGAGTGACACCAAGTTTTGAACATACAGGGCTCTGAACTATGTACAACTTTTTTCTTTATAAAAGCACCAAGTCTCAGGTGTTTTCTTATAGCAACAGAAAACAGACTAAAGCAAAATGGTTCAACTTTAGATGTCTAGGTAAATATGTATTTAATGTTCAGTATTACTCCTTATAGGTATTTATTTCCAGTCACCCTGGTTGCCTGAGCCTCATTTCCTAGTAGATTTCTCAGGCAGGGCTCACGTGAATTATATTCCCTGAGTTCTTATACATTTGTAACAGTTTGTTGTCTCTATACTCAAAGGTACCTTTGGCAAGAAGTAATTCTTTAGCTCACATATTCTTTTTTTTTCCCAATACTTTAGAAGCAATGCTCATCCAACACCTGGCATGAAAAGCTTCTGAAAAAATGTCTGATGCTAATGTGACTTTTCTTTAGAGAAGAGCCACTAATAGAAATTTCTGTGGTGACATAAATATTGTATATCTGTGTAACTTAACATAGTAGCCACTAGCTACTGTATGTGACAGGAACTGAATTTTTAATGATCACATGTGGCTAGTGTCTGTCATATTGGACTACTGTCTTGATCTTTTATCCTGGATTCCTCAAAGATTTTTTTTCTTTAAAATACAGTGATTTTACAAGTCTTACTGTTGGCCTGCTGGATCAATTTTTCTACGTATACAGTGTGGGTTGTCATTTTGTTTTAAGTCTTTTAATTTAGGAAAACCTGTATTGATTGTTTTGTATATACATTTTTTCTTTGTCTTCTGTATTCCTCACAGTCTCTTGAATTCTTTTAAAAAAACATTTTAAAAAAATGTTAAGCACTACAAAGATCAAATTAAAAGCATTTAGAAGTCAACCTGAATTAGATGCTAGGAGGTGGGGGATATAGCTCAGTAGCAAAGCACATCATGAGGCCCTGGGTTCAATTCCTAACCAGGCAGGAAGATAATAAATACATAAGTACGTGGAGAATTCTTCCCAAATTAGAGGGCATTCACTTGTGTACTGGGCAGCCAAGAAGAAAGACCAATGTCAATGGATGTCATGGGTTATCGAAATGTCCCCCAAATGCCTCATCATATTGAAGCTTGATGCCAGTGGGTTTTAGCAAAGTGATCAGATCATGAGGACTCTGATTTCATCACTCCACTAAGGAGATTATAATTTGACGACATGATAGGAGGTTATGGAAGCAGGTGGTGTGGCCTAGTTGAAGGGAGTAAATCGTGGAGACTGTACCTGACCTTGGCCCCTCTTCCTTCGGCTAATTCCCTCTCTTTCTGAATCCTGGCTGCCATGAGGGTTTTTGCACCATCACATGCTTCTGCCATGTTCTGCCTCACCTCAGACCCACAGCAATGGAACCAGCCAACCATGGACTGAAACCTCTAAAACCATAAACTCAAATAAATCTTTCCTCCTCTAAGTAATTGTCTCGGGTATTTTATCAGAGTGAGGGAAATCTGACTAGCACACCAGAGTTCTTCCATGTTTCCTGTGAGCTTCTATGTAGGCTGCTATGGCTTGTGTCTAGAGGTCCCCCCAAAGCCTCATTAGTCATAGGGTCTTTTTCAGAGGTGGCTGAATCTAGAATGTGTGGTTGATTCATATGGTGTAATGCTAGGATTAAGAATGGTAGGATTAAGGGTGGGTGATCACTTCACTGATTGGCCCTGATCTCAGCAGTCTGGATACAATATAAGGGACAGAAAGAGGCTTGCCTGGTCTCGTTTGCTTTGTTACCTTCTGCCCACCATGAACTGTTTCTGCTCTGCAATGCTGGTCACCCTGCCTTGGAGCCATCCAGCTGTGGTCTGAAATCTCCACAGACTATGAGCCAAATAAACCTTTCCTCCCTTAACTTTGGGCATCAGGTAGTTTGTCCCAGCACTGAGAAAAGTAACTAAGACAGAGGTTAAGCAGGAAATAGAACAACTGGTCCCATCCCGAACATGGAGGCTCTATGGGAGGAAGACAGGAAGGCAAGGCTATAACTTTCACTGGGATGTCACTTTTTAAAGGGAAAAAGGATCATCAAGAGTGGGTATTTCTCTTTATGTAACTTTTCATCTCAGATTTTCAGAATATGGTATATAGTGCTACCTAAATGCTTATTAAATTGAACTGAACTATAGGGACATAACATAAATTTACCCTTGTTAAATTTAACCTTGTTAAATGAGGCTCTCCATTATTGCCTGCTGGGATCTTACTGAATTTACATTGGTTCATTATCCATTTCATGTTCTTAGTTCCAGCCTGCCTTGAGACATACACAAAGTTCATGAATGCACACATACTAACCCCACAATGATCATGGAGGAAAGGGACAAGGGCAAAGCAAGCGTATGCCCTGCCCCTAGAGACCAGAAGCCTAGATGCCTCTAGAGACAGCCTCAGTGTTGTCCCAAACCATCAGTCTTCCTGCCTGAGTGAAGCTGTGACTTGACTAAGTCTCTGCCCAATTATCAAATAACAATGATCTCAAGTCACACATACCGAGTCCTATTAGGTGCTAGACACTACACAGAGGCTTTTTTGGAGTTACATTATTCCATTGTCTGGAAGACCTCTGACCTAGAAAAAGAGTTTCCTCTTCCAGGACAAGAAAGGATTGACTGATTGATCCCCTTAAATGAACAGCTTCATACAGTCATTGCAAAGCCAAATAAGATCACTCAGTGCGGTGCTCACCAAGGCTCTGGGAGGAGGTGCACATGTAATATGTCACAGATATCTGCACTCGTCCTCTCTAGCTGCAGCAAACGGAGACGCATAGACATTAAACAACTTTCCAAAGACACCTACCTGGACACATCCCGGCATTTTCTCCTCTATCTTGTCCATAAAGAGATCACGAGTAATTTCAACATGTGTCCTTCTGAAATTTCACTATGCTTCGATCTTTGCTTACCCATATCTGGAGCCTGGTTAAGCTGACAGAAGAAATTAAGAAGAAATGTCAGTGCTATGACACACACCTTGTGATCCCAGCTGATCGGGACACTGAGAAGGGGGAACACAAATTGCAAAACAAGCCCAGGAAATTTATCAAGACCCTATCTCAAAATAAAAAGGTCTGGGGGTCTGGGGGTAGGGTACTTACTCACCATGTGTGAGGTGCTGGGTTCTAATGCCAGTAATGCAGAAAAGAAAGGAAGGGGAGGCAGAGAGGTTTCCTTCTTGGCCTTTCCACTTCATCGGGGTTGTGAGAGGATGTCAGAGAAGGAGTTACCAGAACAAAGACAGGGTCACAAATACAGAGTGAGAGAGTAGGACAAATAAAAGGCTGAATGAGTGAGTGCACAGATACTGAGTTTGGACACTGCAAAACTGACCACGGTGAATTGGCTGTGGTCTGGCATAACGACAACTTCTGTGGCCACAGACATCCCTGGGAATTTTCTCCTTGGTCCTTTAGGAAATTGGACAGTTGTGTGATGCGTGAGGACATTTCCAATGCCAAAAATTATAACCAGCTACACAACTGTTCTTTAAATCCCAGCAAGAACGCTCTCTCTTGTGTAAACATTCCAGGAAGGAAGATGACTTCTGCCAGAGTGACCCTGGCTGTAAAACCCAGAACCATACCCGCCAGGCTGCTTGCTCAGCAGAGTTTCCTACCCCGGCCGCTGTGACGCCCTGTGACTGTCACACACCGACACTCTCCAGGGATGACTCAGGCCCCATCCTTGCTGAGAACCATCAGTGCCAAAAGACTGTCCTCGTCTGTGAATCCAGCTGTGCCCAACTAAAAGAAAGTATTCACCTATGGACTGCTGGGAAAATCCAAAAATACCAAACTCCTTCCTCCACCCAGTCTCATACAGATGCTTTCATCTTGGGGGTGGAAACCCAAAGATAAGCAGTAATCATCCTCTGTGCTCAGTGACTCGGGCCCCCAAGGAGTGTCTAGCACCCCGACTGACCTGTCCCATGCTGTCCCTGCTCACAGTTTGTACTCTGCCGGACCCACGCACCTTGGGGAGCCCCAAAGCACCAGTGACCTGCCAATCTCGGGCTCTGGCAGGTGTCTCTCCTCTAATCTTCATAGTGTCTTGATTTTTGTGAATGTTTGGAAATGTACAACCTTCTCCTGGAAGTCTTCCTTGACTTTTCTGGCCAATTCAGATGTCGTTAGCACCCAGAGTCTGTCTCTGTCAACACTGCATAAAGTAGTGGTTAGGGTAATGGATTCGGGGGTCAGACACATCTGGGTCAAACCTCATCTCCACTATCTACTTGTCATGTGAGCGTGGGCAGGTCGTCATGCCCCTAATTCCACTTCTATAGAATAGAGTTTATAATAGCAACAACCTCTTAAGAGTTTCATGACAATTAAATGAGATAAGGTATATAGGACACTTGTGTAATACTTGGCATAAGAGAATTGAATATATGATTGCATGCATATGCAAATTACTATTGAATGCGGGTGACTCTGTGACAAGTACAGTACCCATTTGTCTCCCCCATACCCCACAGACTCAATTTTATCCCTGTATCATAGCAGAGTCTGAGAACATAGAAAGGACTGAAATTTTTCTGGAGAATATCTCCCAACAGGCCATTAATCAAGAAATGTTAAGAGCCTGGGTGTGGCTCCATGGTAGAACAGTCATCCGCCCGTACGTGCAGAAAGGCCCTGGTTCCGTACCCAGGACCACACACACACACACACACACACACACACACACACACAAATTAAATGGCAAAGATGATAAAATTAAAATCTAACCAAGAGAAACCCGGCACGAGTTGCCAGATGTTTTGCCTCTGTCTACCATAGCTCCTCAAAGCCGGACCCCCAGCCCCCATGGCAGGGCCTCACCCTGTCCCCTGCCCCTGTCCCCATGCCCAGACCAGTTCCAGCTTGAGGAGATGGTTTATAGCAGCCCAAGCCCCACTTTCTCATAGCATGACACTCAAGTCTACTTCCAGAATCAGGGAAGTAAATGTCTTTATGGCCGTTTTAGAGATGAGAAAACTGAGGCTCATGGAGATGGAATAGCTGCATAGAGTCCCAGTTCAGTAAGTGGCAGAACCTGGGTGCTATGCCAAATGTGTCTAAAGGCCAAGTCCAAGTGCCCCTTCCCCTTGATCTGTCCCGGGAGGCATTTGCTGAGGCACGGCAGAGTGTAGCGCAGACTCCTGTCCCCGGGCCGCAGTCCAGTGGGGCAGGGTTAGGAGCTCACCTGGAACACTTGGTACCGTGCTAAGGCAAATGTGTGTATTGGGGGCGGACAACAGAAGCTCAACTCTGGGTACGAGGGTGCTCAGAACTCAACAGGAAGATGGGAGAACAAGCTCAGGAAATGGTCATGAGCCAGCGGACTCCTCAAAGCAAACACACAGCCCCAGGATCCTTCAGGTGAGGCCCACCACAGTAGCTGGACACCAGGACCACTGCTGGCACCCGTGAGTGCTGCATGGGGAGCACGACTGGACTCTGTTCCGCGTCTCCCACTGGAGCGCCTCCCAGGCAGGAGTGTCCCTTGCCCATGTGCCAAGAAACAGGGCTGGGATCACTGACCCCCTTCAGCCTGGACAGTGGGGAGCCTGTCTCCTGCCAGGTCTCACACGACAGGGCTTTACTTTGAAGGAAGGCCCCACCGATGACAAATACCCACTTTAGTAACTCAGGACTTGAAAACACAGGAATACGGCATGAGATCCAGACACTGAGAGGAGGGACTCACGTTGAGGGCTGGAAGAATTCAAGAGTTCTCTGGGAGAGGCACCCCCTGACTTGGGCCTTTAAGCACACACAAGATTCAGCTTCAGCTCTCTGGCCAGGGCAGCCACCTTGCCAGGGGGTGTCCAAGGGTGTGCCTGTGCCACAGCGTCCACATCACTGTTCTCCTGGTCACCGTGCCAAGCTGGCCCTGTGGGATTCCAGCTTTCCCCCGTGATCATGCAGCCCAGCTTCAGTGGCACCATATTGCCAGGAGGAAACTGCAGAGAGACCGGCCTCGCGGGAGGAGGCCAGGGTGTCCCCAGGACTGTCAGACGGTGCAGCGCGCTCCTGGCCTTGGACACTGCATCTCCCCGCAGGGACAGAGGAGCTGGAACACCGCTTTCCTCTCCTGCTCCATGCTTTTCCCAGGAATGCGCTAACGCTTTAGGCCAGGCCTCTGAGACAGCGGAGCCACCTGTGATTACCCCTCTCCGGTAGTGGAGAAGCCCGAAGCCAAGGTCACCCAGGTTCCCAGGACCTGAGTTCTCACAGGCCTGGTGTCAGCTCTCTCCCCCGATCCAGCAGGCAGCAGTCCTCACCCAACGGCCCTGCCACAGGAGGATGCGGGGAGCCATCAGGGGAGCAGGTCCCACGAAGTCGTGCCTGTCTGCACGAGGTGAACCCACACCCGGCCACCCCTGGAGCCCCGTGCCGCAGGTATAGAAGGAGCCCGTCTGGGAACTGATTACCCTGGCACCTGTGGCTGGCGAGCTCAGGAGGTGGACTGTCTGGGCTCGGGACGGCTCTCACTGGGACTCGTGGCACAGCGCTCGCCATGAGGCTCCACCTGGGCCCCTGGTCTCCGCTCAACACCCAGGACCTGTGCCATCCCACCGATCCCTGCACTTTGGGGAGTGACCAGGGTTAAGCTGAGGCCTGGCGCCACCCTCCCAAGACACTCTGAGCTTGGTCCTCCCACCCTTCTTTATCCTGGGTACAAGTGCCACTAGCCCTAGACAGGGCTGTGTCCCTGTTGCATTTGCTGGATTCTCTAACACACATGGAAGGACAGGCCACCTCCTGCCTCCCACACCACGGCTACCTCGGTGGATTGGGAAGCTGGTGACTTTGGGCATCTCCTGCTCCAGTCACCTATGGCTCTATCATCCAGAGGGTTCAGCCTGGGGGTCTCATGAAACCCAGAAGAACGGCAGGCTGGAGCAGCTAGAGGGATCCTCCCCTTCCTCCCCTGGGTGACTTCGTGTACTTCTCACAGTGGAGCACCCTGGTCTCACTTTCCATCCTCCTGTTACTCCAGAGTCCATGACTGCAGCTCCCTGAGGTCACAGTTCCTTAAAGGTCCCACACAGAAGC
>RJWM01030158.1:0-23686 GCA_004363535.1 Dasyprocta punctata
TTGTAATTTAGATTTAAAGTATTTGAAAATTATATATATGTATATATATATCCTTTAGTAATATATTTTATACCCACAAGATGATTCTGAACTTTGGTTCTGTCAGCTTTGTATCATCTGAACTTTTGCCAAGTTTGCCAGTCTTGGGAATCAAATTGATTTGGAGTTGTTACCATGCTGTGAATAGCATAATTGAAGAGGTCTTTCAATCTGGTACACCTCAATATTTTCTTTAAAATACAAAATCACCATTGGTGATCTTTGATCTCATATCTAATTGCTTTTGTAAGAGATTTTAAAGATTTTTGTTTCCAAAAAAAAAAAAAAAGAAGTTACTTCTGTCAATTTTCTTTCTATATTTCACCATAGCCATATTCACTACTACCTACATATATGTATCTCTGACTTTTTGAATGCACAACGCTATAAAGTTCACAACTGTGGTTATACATTCTCAGCAACATTGATCTATGAAAGATAGGATTATAAAATACTATTAATATTTCAAAAGTGAGTACAATTTATTTCTACTCAGACTTCTGCTGGGAGTTGACATCCAGAATTCAGTTTGCTAAAAGCATAAAGGGGTAATACAAATTATCTCTCCATCTCTTCCCCAGGTGGACTATATATCTTTACCTCTAAGTCTTACTTAGCTAAGTGGTAGATTGGTATATTGGAAAATTTCTCATGTCCTATGAGTAGGTCTCACCTGGGGTAGCATAAGCTAAGAAAGTTTAAGGTTATGGAGTTGATGCAGAGTTCGTTGAGGAAATGAACAGATAGAGCCCTTGGGCACGGAGATGTCCCACCTCTACGAAGATTCTAGAGAATGTACATAACACTGAAGCAGTTACTTCTGGACATCAAGGAATGGATTGGCTTAATGTGAATGATAGTTATGACTGGAAATTTTCCTGTTTTATGGGTACCATAAAATATCCTGAATTATGTTTAGGGCTAGAGAGGGAACAAAAATTTCAGTACTGATTGAGAATTTGCCTTCAGTCTGAAAGGATATGTGCTGGAATTTAAGTAAAGTTGTTATAGAGGAAATAAAGTGATATTTATCATAAACTTGAATTTGTGAGCCACGATACAGATTCAAGATTCAATGAAATTGACTGATTTATTAAGAAGAAGGGAACCTACATATAAACTTTATTGCAGTAAATTTTTAGGGTTAGAGAGAAAGCCAACATGTGCTCTATGATATTGTCAGGACCAAGCCTGATGCACTTTGCATATTTCATTTGCAGAGGCCTAAATAAGTAGACATTATTACCACATGGAAGTTGAGGAAATAGTGTGCATTATTCAAAGTTCCTCAGGAAAAGAGAACCAATATATTGAAAAATTTATTATAAGGAATTAATTCATGCAATTATGCAGGCAAGGGCCTCCATATCTGCAGTCAGCAAACTGGAGACATGAGAGAGTTGAACCTGAAGGCCTGAGACCCACCCAGGAGAGCTGATGAAGTAAGTTTGAGACTGAAAGAAAAGACCACTGTCCTGGCTGAAGCTATCCGATTGAAACTGTTCCATTCAGTTTTTGTGTTCTATTACAGGTATTCAGTTGATTGGAAGAGATCCATCACATTAAGATGGGCAATTTGCTTTACTCAGTCTACTTATATGAATGCTTGTTTTATCTAGAAACACCATCACTGATACACTCAGAATGTTTCACCAAAATCTGGGAACCCCATAGCTCAGAAAACTTGACACAAAGAATTAACCACCACAGAGGCTAAAAACTAACTATTCAGTGCATACTTAACATATCTAGTAAGTGGTAGTGTAAGACTAAAACCTCAATGCTGGATTATTTCAAAACTTTGTAAGGTTTAAATATTCCTTGCCTGATACATGGTGATTATTTAGACTACTTTAAAGTAAGTAAGCAATTTACAAATGCCATTCTCTGACCTTTACTTTCTCTCTACAAGTAAAAGAGGATGACCCTGAACTCCTATATGTGATTAGGAAAGTCTTCTACCACGATAATCACATGAGTAGGCAACCCACCCTAGTTAATGTATTTTATTTAACCTTTGGCCCTTTCTTTTCATTCCTTGATGTCCAAAAATAAATCATCAGGACACAACTCTTCTTCCACACCTACTGTATAGAGGCTCTAAGGCTAGACCATGACTTCAGCTAAACCCCAGATCATGTGGGAATAAAAAAATGAAAGATTCTTTTGTTTTATATAAAATAACTTCATACACAGTACGACCCTGCCTCAAAAAACCAGGGCCGGGAGTTTGGCTCAGTGGCTCATGCGCGTGTCAGGCAGGCGTGAGGTTGTGAGTTCAATCCCCGGTGCCACCAAAAACTAAACAAAACAAAACAAAACAAAACAAAACAAAATTTCAATAGGAAATCCCTTTCAGGAGATGGAAAAAAAAAAAAAAAGGACAGGGGAATAAAAGGGAAAACAAAAAGGAAAAAAAAATAAACAACAAGTTTCTACTTTTGTTTTTCTCAAATGAAGGAGCTCACCACTTCTGTTATAGTCATTTAATCCACGTGGCTGAAGTCCTTTTATTGAAGAGACTGAGTTTCAAATTCAGGTGACAGGACTGGTTATAGTGCATCCTTCTATTCTTATACTCTACACACATCTGTTCAAATACTGCATGTGTGATATGTTGATGCATGTGAATCTTTAGTGTAATTGGGAGAAGGCACAGTGCACAATTTTTGAATATATCTTTAGAAAGAAGAAAAAAGAATGAGAGCTTTTAGACAGGGCACAGTGTACACAATTAAGTGGAAAAATCTACTTCTGAGAGCTGATTTCAATTTTTCTAAATAGACTTGGTAAAGTTATCTTTTGGGAGGAGGCAATTTCTTCTTCCTTTGCCTATCATCTAGGGCTTTATCGAAACTTGCCCTTTCAGATGCAAAGAATCAACCCTTTCTTCCACATATGCAGTCAGTCATTTGAATCACTTTCTGTATAGTGACAGAGGTTTTCAAATATCATGCTCCATGCTGACATTATTGCTGCCAGCACCTAATCCTTCATGCAGGGAGAGATTTCTTTGCTTACATTCTCACCTCTGACCTCCTGATTGGTACTTTGGAAAGAAGAGAAATTGATATCATCTTCATCTGGAGATTCTAGAAAATCAAATGAGGAAACAAGTAACCACAAGTTAGAGAAGAAGCTTGCACAAGTCACCATGTATGTGTATGGATAAGCTTCCAGCCAGTCTACTTCCTGGAAACACAAGCACAATCAAGATGCCTAACACAACCTTTTAGCTTACATTGAAATTATACAGGGACTAGCTTGGTTTATTTTTTTCAAAGAATTTAAAATTATATAAGGCCATGATGAGTGAAAAAAACAGAATGTTCAGATAAGCAGAAAGAATCCATAAAAATCACTTGTAGATGTCTCACATAGAAGTAATATTTATACACATTTGTGACTATAATTTATACACAAAAGACTTTCACCATATATAAATACACATATTCATACACAAACATATATCATAAAAATTGAATCATATACATGGTGCTTTAAAAACTGCTATTTTAGTGATTGTTGAAAATTTTCTATACTATTATACTGGAAATATCATCTTTAAAAACAATGCCCCTACATTGCGCAGTAGCACACTATACACAATTGTGTAAGTATACATCATATTATTTAAACAGTACCTAATTATTGAGCATTTTGTTTTTCTATGAATTTTTTATTGTAAGCAATATTATAATAAATACTAAATTAAGATATTTACCTTGGTTAAGCTTGATTTTGTCAATTTAACTGGCTTAGGAGACATCCAGGGGATTGGTGAGCACACTTCTCTGTGTGTTTGGGTTAAAAAGAAATAATCTTAGATGCCATAACTGGTCCTTCACCCTTCTTTTCTGATATGATTCCCTGTACTACTTCCCAGCCACCGTGAACTAAGCAGCTCTGCTCCATCACAGCCTTCTGCCATGATGTTTCTGTCTTGAAGAAAACCAATCTTGACTGAGCCTCCTAAAGCCATGAACCAAACTGAACATTTTTTCCCTTAAGTATTGACCATTGGATGTTGTATCCCACAAAAGAAAAGTTAATACAGAATTTGGTACCAGAGAAATGGGGTCATTGCTGTGACAGTACTTGACCATGTGATTTAGAAACCTTTGAAAGTATTATATAGGATGAATTTGGAACGTTGTGGTGATGTGGGCTAGAGAAGTTCTAGAATGCTCTATAGTGAGCTTGGTAAGTAATTTTGATTGGTGATCACAATGCTGACAGGCATGCATACAGTAAAGGTTAGGCTCAGGAATTTTCAGTTGACATTAAGGACTCTATTTACAGTTGGTAACAGAGGCTGTAACATACTGGGAAGAAGTTTTGTCTACATTTTGTCCAAGTCCTGAGATTTTACAGAAGTTTGACATTAAGAGTGGTGGAAAAATTAATCCAGTGGAGGAAATTTTGAGTCAGCCTACTGTTTTTAGCCAGATTTATAGTGAGAATCATGGACAAAAGACAAAGCAGAAAAATTTTAGCAGCTTACATTTTTGACCAGAAGGAACCAGGTATAGGGTCAGGGCCAAAGGTAGTATAACTGCTAAAGAGATTAATTCTGTTAAAACAAAAGAAAGGACTTTGCATATGAATGAGAAAAATGACTTGAGGGGATCTCAGGAATCAGCAAGACCCCACCTATCACAAGCTCATGGATGCGAAGTGCAGATATTTCCTGGGTCCCTTGCTTGAGAAGATCTTCCTAGAGAATCAGTTCCCTGTGATCCATCCAGAAACTCAGGGACTGATGGAATCATGGTTTAAGGGGGCCTGCCTACTGCTTCTGCTGGCAGCAGACCTTAGTATCATCCAGGTAATGCTAGTTTTACCAGCATACAAAATACAAGACTTGTGATGTTCAGGAGTCTGCCACCCAGTTTCAAAGGCAGGTCTGAGAGGCCAGGCAAAAAACCTCTGAGAGGGAAATGTATGAAACTGTGAGAATGAAGCCAGATGTGTAGTGGAGACCCCATAAATTTGAGATGCCAGAAATGTGGAATGTCTTCTAAGAAAAACTGCAGGCAAAGAGTGGAATCTGTCCCACAGAGAAGTGCAACTGGTGAGGCCATAGAAGTGGTGCTCCCCAAGCTCTTTGGAACTTGCATTTAACCATACTATGCCCTGGGTGCCAAATATGGAGCTGTTGGACTTAATGTTTATACTGCTGGATTTTAGTCTTGCTTTGGTTTAAATCTTTTCTGTATGCTGGTTCTTCCTTTTTGGAATGAGAACCTTTACCCTGTGCCATTTTACTTTGGGAACTTGCTCTTTGTTTTTACAAAGATTCACAGCTAAGAGTTTTCTTGAGTCTCAAAAAAAACTTAGACTTTTGAAAAATGCTGCCACTTGAGATTTTTGTGGGGGGATTATTGTGTTTTCAATTGTACACAAGATAGTTGTATTATTTTAGATGGAATTATGACCTTGTATGTATTTAGGGGATTAAGTATGGTTTAAGGAGACATGTATGGATATCAAATGGACAAGAGTTTGGATGCGATGGTTGAAAGAGATTATGTCAACTTGATTGATATGGGAGTGCTCAGGGCATTGGTGGAATACACTTCTATGTGTGTCTAGATGAATCATGCAGGCATGATCTTTTGTACTGTATCTGGTGTCTTGCTCCTTCTTCTCTGACACTAGGACTCTAATCTGATTCCCAGCAACCATGATCTAAGCTATTTTGCTGCAGTGCATTTTTCTGTCGTGAAATTTCTGCCTTGAAGCCAGATAACCATAAACTGAATCTACTGAAACTGTTTGCCAAGTTAAACCTGTGCTCTTTTAAATTGTGGATGTCAGATATTGTGTTCAGCAATGGGAAATCTGACACACTGACCGTTATCTAAGTGTTTTAACTGGAGAAATTCCCAGACTTTAATGTTTCAATAAAAGTCTAATTTTTAAGTAAGAAAAAGTGTGTATCAATATTTGTTGATGCATAAAAATTGGTAGTTTAAAATGACAACAAAAAAATAAAATGGGAATAATCATTTATATTCCTCAGAAATTACTTGTGGCAATATTCAAATTAGATTTGAACCATAGTTCAGTCTGACACAGTTTTGCCCAACTCTCTTCCCTGAGACTTTATTGGTTGACACAGCTCTATGGTGTGTGTGTGTGTGTGTGTGTGTGTGTGTATTCGTGTGTGTGTGAAACTGACCAAAGATACTGCTAAATATTCCACAATGCACAGGGTAGCTCTCCACAATTAATATGATCCAGTGTAAAATGCAAAGGTGCTGAGGCTGAGGAATTTTTATATTTGTTTATACACTAGAGATTTACTAGTGTAACTGCTATGAAAGCCTTATTCTGACCTGCTGCTATGAAAGCACCAAAACCAGATGCATTTGTATCTAGTTTGTTCATTTTCTTTTTAAATGTTCTTCTTTTCACAATTAGGTAGGATTTTTTAAATTGGAAACCTAGACACAAAGAAATTAATTGACTAAAACTAGACTAAAATAAAAGAGTGAACTAAATATAGTTTTTAAGTAATTTACCTAGGCTTATTTATAGGCACGACTCTTTTAAACTACTGGTTTTCCTTATTCAAGTCTTGCAAGATCTTTGTTCATGTGGATCATCCTTTCATTAAGTCCTTAATAGTTGGTTTTACATAGATGAAAATGTCTCTTAGGTAGATTATTATTAAATCAGAATAAGAGAATAAAGGGGAGAGTGTGGAGGACAGGGTAACAGAGAGTAATAGTGATGAATATAATCAAAATACATTACATTCATATATAAAAATAGCACAGTGAAATCCAATATTTTGTAAAATTGATGGGCACAAATGAAAACAGACTTGCAAAACTCAAAGAAAAAAAAAAGCGAAAAGGAAATGTCTCCAGAAGTAGACAGAGGCTGATTAGTTTTCCTAAATATTTGCTGTTAAATTTTTAAATGTGAGGTTTCTCTATTTTACTTGCTGTTTAACGGATTGTTTTTCTCCTTCATTCATTTTCATCTGTTTGTGATTTCACATTCCTACTTGTCTGTGAGCAATCTTTCTTGGAAAGCTGAGTGTTTAAAACCTGCCAATTACTTAAGAAAAACTTCCTAAACTTTGTTATTTCATTCTTGTACTGCTTTCTGTGTCTTTTTCAATAAAGTTGCACATTTTTACTGATCATTTGCTGACAACACTCAGTTGTCTATGGGAGTTCAACATTTATTTGGCTATAGGGTTACTGAGTTAATGATCTCATGAAATAATATCTCATCTCTTTGATTAATTTTCTGATTATAACGTGCATGGTTCTAGAAAGAATTTGATGACATTTACCACCAAATACTTCTCAGGACTTGACTACTTTGACTACTCTGCCTAGTAGATACACTGATTACCATCTGGGTAGAACTATAAGAAAGACTTTTTTTTTTTTTTGGGTATGTGGATATTTGGGTACTGGCAACTCCTCAGTCTCAGGATCTAGGAAGGAATTATTTGTCTAGCCCTTGAAAACCAAGGAAGAAAGAAAATTTCTGGCAAATTGTCATTAGGAAGCCTATTTCCTTTTCTTTATAATCTTTTCTTGATTCACAGTTGGAAAATTTTCCTTTATTCCATACTGTGGGAGAAAAGCTACATCTAAAATGTCAAACCTATGACTCTTCTCCTCAAACTACTGCTTTCAGAAGTAAAATTGCTTTCAACTCTTCTAAATCTCTTAACTCTTCATTAATCCATTATAAGTGATTTAACTACAGAAGTATAGAAGTACTGGCAAGTTTCTGGATTACTGAGAATGAAAAATCAGTTATTAATGTATCATGATAATTTGAATGTTTAAAATGGTATAAAATCACTTCTTTCCATTTTTCCTTGGAGACCTAGACTTTAGAGACAGGGCATTTGGCAAGACTCCCAGAACACTCACTCCATCACTCTGAAGGGAACAGTAAGAGTATTGGCTACAGATCCTTTATTGAGTTTTAAGGTCAGTGACATATTGTCCAATTAAAGTTTTGAGGACCCACCCCTGAAATCACTCCTGAAAAAATTTTCTCATTAAAAAATCTCCTTATGCAAAACTTTCCTTTGGCTCTAATCAGAAATTCAATTTATTCAAAGATGAAGAAAGAGAAGATCTTAACTTATCTGATGTGAGAGATCTGAAGAAATTGGGAGTGAGCAAGATAAATATCAGAGTGTCAGCACTACACATATTTCCTAATGGATAAAATCTTAGCTTTTGTTATTTTAATTTTCTTCACATGGAATCAGATAACCTACGTGCCTTCAATAATGATGATGTGAAGTTGCTAGTTTTCTAGGTCTTGTGAAAAAGAACTAAAGTAATTTTTGAATATTACTTGTGTCTAAAGGAAAAAAGACTGTTCACTCATTTATTTATTTGTAAAGGCCTGCTATATAACTATATGCTATGGAAGGTTATGAGTATGAAAAGAATGAGACAAAATATCACACGAAATTCATGACATTGTAAGGAAAAATTGTAAATATAGTGATATAAGAAGAATGAAACACAGAAAAATACACATAGAAAGATCTGATGATGAATGCCTTTCAGGTAATATTTAGAACCCTTAACAGAGAAGGTCCTGGGTGTGGGTCTTGAGAAGTGAGTAAGGCATCATTGAGAAGATGAGGTGGGCAAAGGCATTTAAGGCAGATAAAATGCACATGTGAAGAAGACTTGGGGGGTAAGAAACAACTGTGCTTCATAAGAATTATACGGTATGGTTTTCATCCTAGTGTTGCAGGCAGCTGAATTAGATAGAAATATTACAGGCAGTCAGACAGGGCTGGGTCCTTGAAGGAGCCAGTGCAGAAGACTGGATACCTTGTAACTGTGGGAGAGACAGACACCTCCCGCTGTGGGCCAGACCTCAAGACAAAAGATCAAATAAATGTGCCCACATCCTAAGGATAAACATTAGGGATTTATATTCTGAATAGGTCTCTATTACTCCAAGGAAGCCAGGAATCACTAACCCCAACAGAAAGAGCCCCTGTTCTATGTTCATGTCTGCTTGTTGCATGACTGGCTTCCCCATTTGTTCCTGGTTTAATCAACTTTATGTGAGCAATTACACTCGTAATCTTATTGGTTGACCATAATTCTGTCCCACCTCATGCCCACCTTGCAAGTTCCCATTTTTCCTCACCTTGGACCTGCCTTACCTTGTGGTTTTGTTTAATAAAATTCCTAGAAAAGAAAGGGTCCTTGATAAGCTACTAGGGACCCCTTCTGTCTATCAGACAGAAGCTTTCTTTCTTTCACTAAATATATTCTGCTCTTAACCTCCATTGTTCCTAAATTTTATTCTTTGATTTTAGAGAACACAAACTCTTACTGGACATCTAGTAGGGTGGGAGTTTCTTTGCCCTACATCACTGGGCATTGACATTGGATAAGGTCAAGAAGCAAAAAAGAGTAAATATGCATTATGTTTGGGAATGTGAGCCTTATTTTGCAGATGATAGATTCCAATTTGCAATACATTTAGAGTTTATAATTACTTCCATCCTTTGTTGAAGTGTAGCTTTCAGTAAGTCCAGAAAAATACATTGTGAAGTTGAAGAAGGGAAAAAAGAAAGAGAAAAGTATTTTTTTCCTTACATGAACAAGAAAAAGAAAACAGAATGGAAACATTGATGTGGTTAAACAAAAGACATTATTAATGGTTAAACAAGAGAAGTATGTCTTGGAGCATATCTGTTCCTTTGAACAATCCCTCCCAATGGTGGTAGTATTAGAAATATGAAAAAAACCCCAAAAGTATATAAGTGAATACTTGAAAGAAGAACATTTTCACCCATACATCCTAAGTTGTATAGTACAGTAGTTTGGACACGAGGCTAGAAGTTACTAAAAACCTAACAACTCTGGGATAACATAGGCAAGACAGCAAAATGGGAATTTCCTACCCTCATTTCCTTAATGTCTCCTGATTTTGATGAGAAAGTGCCTTTGTGGAAGTCTGGGAGTTCAGCAGAGAAGTTCCAACACATTGTTGGAGCAAAAATTTAGAGAACAGATGCACTTAAAATGATCAAAAAAAGCAATTTCACTTCACCTGCATTACCTCCCACCCAAGCACAGCTCAGTACTAAAGGAGACACCTCAGCCCATGATTCTCCCCATAAAGGAAAGTGAAACATAGTAAGTGAGCACCCAGGCACCTGTATGTGCACTGCCCAAGAGAATCACTTATTTCTTGTCCCGCCCATAATATTGAAGGGGTCAGCATAGCTGAGTGGCTGGAAGAGGCTGAGAACAGAAGAGATATGGAAACTCGTAGCAACCAGGGCGTAAAGCTCAACCAAGTGCTGTGTATCTATATTAGACTCTTTTCTGTTAATATAAGGAAATCATTGAGCTAGGCTAACTTTATTAAAAGGGCAGTTTATTTTAGCTCATAGTTCTGTAGACTCTGCTGATGATCCCCCTTTGCTATGTCATTTCATGGAAGATGCAATGGTGGGAGCGTGTATAAGAGTGACTGATCACATCGCCAAGAAGGGAGCAAGTGAGATTCAAGAGTCAGACCCAGGCTTTTATCACTCACTCTCATGGAAACTCACAGCTCCCTCAAGGCTGCCTTAAACCCTTCCAAAAGTATCATCCCCGGTGACCTAAGGAGTTCTCCCTAAGCCTCACTTCTTAAAGGCTCCACACTATTTCCTACTTGGCATGCTGAAGAACACATGCACCTTTTGGTGACACCAAAAAGAATATTCAGATCATAGCAGTGTTATACTAACTTCTTTGTGGGAACTATCAGGAGATCTGCCTGTGGACCACTCCTCCTAACAGGTTCACAAGTCTTGCAGTGCTCTATGCAATTCTCTTCTTCCTGCCATGTGACTGACTCCATTTGTACCCACCAGACAGTAAGCATCAGCCTTTGTAGATGATATGTGATCATGGCAGTCAGCAGGCTTGATTTTGTAGGACTGGAAAAAGGCATGCGATCTTGCAACTTCAGGTTACTAGCCTAAGGACAACAAACCAGAGATTCTCAGTATCTAACCTTTTGAGATTGGTAGGTGGTATGTGCTCTTAACAATCTCTGTCTCCAAGGAAGGAGCAAGAGGAGTGCATTGGGTGCATCTGAAGAAAAGGCTTGCAAGAGACTCTGCCTATCAAGGCTGACTTACGAAAGTGTTTCTCTCGCAAAACCAGTCAGTAAAGGAGGAGATAGCTGCTTCTTCGAACATGAAGATAGCAGTGCCAAAATTAAAGAAATGTGAAAACTCAAGCAAATTTGACATTAGAAAGAGAACAAAGTAACTTTCCGGTAGCAAGCATCAACAATATGGAGATCTATGAATAGTCTGACAAAAAATTCAAAATAATTGTTTCAAGGAAACTCATCATACTACAAGAACACTAGTATCCAACTCAGTGAAACAGTACATAAGCCATGTAAGAAGTTCAACAAGGAGAAGTCATTAGAAATTCTGAAGCTAAAGAATACACTTTAAAGCGGGGCGTGGTGGCGCATACCTTTAATCCCAGCACTTGGGAGGCTGAGGTAGGAGGAGCGTTGTGAGTTTGAGGCCTGCTTGGGCTACAATGTGAGCACAAGGCTGGCCTGAGCTACACAGTGTGATCCTGCCTCAAAAAAGCAGGGCCGGGAGTTTGGCTCAGTGACGTAAATGCCTGTCTGACAGGTGTGAGGTTGTGAGTTCAATCCCTGGTGCCAAAAAAAAAAAAAAAAAGAATACACTTTAAGAGTAAATAAAATGTAGTATTCTGAACAGACTTGATTAAACACAAGAATACATAAACTCTGAGGGGTCATTTGAAATTTTCTAATCTGAGGAAAAAATAGAAAGGAATGAAAAAACCATATGAGACTTATTAAGAGAATTAATATCAATATTATAAAAGTCACAGAAGGAGAAAAAAGGAGTAGAAATCTTATTTAAAGAACTAATAGTCAAAAATCCTCAAATCATGGGTGATATGGACATCCTAGTGTAAGAATCAAAGGTCTCCAAACTTTCAATCCAAAGAAGACTTCATTGAGACATATAATCAAATTTCCAAAAATTAAAAACAGAAAAGCTAGAAAGAAAAAAATTGAAAACAGATTTGTCACCTACAGGAAATCCCCTTTAGACTATCAGTGGATTTCTTAGCTAAAACGTTATAGGCCAAAAGAAGGATAAGTGATATGTTTAAATTGCTGAAATAAAGATTGTAAACCAAGAATATTTGGGAAAGTTGTCATTAAGAAATGAAGGACATCATTATCAATAAGGCTGACTAGAGATCCTTGGTGTGCTTCCTGCCACGCAAAGCACCAAAACAAGGAAAAAGGCCTTCACTGGTGTGTTTGACACAGAATGTCAGAGGGCAGCAGAGATGTGGCCAAGATGCTGCAGAGTATAAAGATACATGATGACCTTAAAAAGGAGGGAACTAAGCACAGTGTATCTATTGCTCCATCTCTGAATGTCAACCCTGAACTAAGTGGGACCTCACTCAGTAGAACAAGAGCAAGCACGAGGGCCCCAGTAGTTTCTGCTCATAGTACAGACAACTGTGGGATTTCCTGGAGGACAGTCTGTGGCCAGTACAGACTTTGATTACAATTTTGGGGTTGACAGGAGAATCTGTGGCTAATACAGACCTTGCTCTGAATTTGCGGGTTTCCATGTTATCACAATAATGCATTTCCCTGAAGAAAGAGCCCATTCCATGTTGCACTCTCTCCAATCCAGGTCCTCTGCATGGAGCCATTCCTCCATAGGGGAGACCCTACCCATACAGGGTCCTATGGGGCATCTGGGCAGCTGCCCTCAGCAGCTTGGCTGATGCAACTGTGCAAAATATCTATGAGGCTTGGTCCACTCTCCTGCTGACCCAGAAACACTAAGTGGTCACACCCAACCATTTTTGTCCTCAGAATGCAGGTCCCAAGCAGCCTTGCTCATCCTCCTGGTGTTCCAGAAACAGCTAGATTGTCTTGTTCAGATATCTTCAGCCCTTGGAAGCAGCGAGACAACCAGACCTAAGTGACTTGAGCACCAACACCTAAGAAAGCAGACGAATGCCCTGCCCATCCACACCAAACTTGGGAAGTCATCAAGCAGGCTGTCTTGGGCCACAGAGTCGTACCTATCTTCCTGTAATCCCAAAAAGCACTTGAGCATCCTGTTTTTAGAAACTTATCTCACTTAGGCACCAAGAGGTAGACATTTGGTCCTGCACATTCATTCTCAAACTTGGAAAGTAGCTGGACAGACATGCTGAGTAGGTTTGCCCTCAGAGACTCTACAAAGTCACTCATGCAATCATTGGCCATTGATAGTGCCTGGCATGGGCTCACTGGTACAGCTCAGACCCTGCTCTGTCTTCAGACATTGACAGGCTCCTCACTCAGATAGTGAGCACATTATGTCACATCTACTTGGCCTCACCAGTGTGGCCCACCCCTACACAACAGTGGAAACTTCTGAGTGCTTTATACCTGCAGTTGGGCACACTGCACCCAGAGTTACTAGTGCACCTATGTTGCCTGAGGAACTGTATCTCAGCTGACAGAGAAGTCTCAGTCCCCATAGCATAGGTCATTGAGACTCCTGCAGAAATTATCAAAATTAAGTACAGATGACGAAAACTACATGGGCACTGCACTAATATGCCCACTAAGAAGCTACAGAGATGCTACACTAATAAAACCAAAACTAGCACAGCATCTGCAATCAACAACCTTTGGACATACTGCCAATAGAAAGTCTTTTACCGTGAAGTACCCTATATAATTAGCAGAGACCACTGACCTACCAGGTGTATAAATGCTGACATACAGACACCAGAAACATGAAAAAACAAAGTAATATCTACAAAGCAATACAATGATTATCTTCCAACAGACTCCAAAGAATAGGAAATCAATGAACTGCACCACAAAGAATTCAAAAGAATGATTTAAGGAAAAAAAGAAAATTCAAATGAAATTATAACTGAAACTGGAGATGTAGCAATTGATACTTCAGAAATACGACTATCATAAGAGATAACTATGAATAATTGCATGCCAACATATTGGATAATCTAGTAGAAATAGATAATTTTCTAGAAACATACAACCTACTGTGATGGCTAAACTTGATTATCAACTTGATTGCCTTGAGCCACCTATGAAATTAATAAAGGATACTTCTGGATATGTCTGGGTGAGTCACTGGGGTGTAGTTCTGGGAACTATATATGGTCCTTGGATGTTCCTTCCGTTCTTGTTTCTTCCCTGTCTCTCTGCTTCCTGGATGCTATGAGGTGAGTAGCTTTTATCTGCCACACTCTTCTCCATGGTGTTTCTGCCTTGGAGACAGCCAACCATAAAATGAAACCTCTGAAATCGTTAAATAAAATGAACCCTTTTTACTTTTATGTTATGTATGTCAGGTAGTTTGCACAGCAACAGAAATGTG
The DNA here is from genome assembly GCA_004363535.1 of Dasyprocta punctata. Lineage (NCBI taxonomy): Eukaryota > Metazoa > Chordata > Mammalia > Rodentia > Dasyproctidae > Dasyprocta > Dasyprocta punctata. Next base: position 14,480 of record RJWM01030158.1, read on the forward strand.
ACTAATAGACTTCATAAGCTCAAATAATTAAAAAATAGAAAATGTAAAGAGCTGGATAACAAGTAAGTCAATCCACCTCCAAAGTCTAAGACCAAATGACTTCATTGGCTAATTGCACCAAACATTTAAAGAGAATTGGTACTAATCCTTTTTAAATTCTTTCAAAAAATGAAGAAGAGAAACTCTTCCAAACTTGCTTTACTAGACCATTATTTTAAAAGATCAGACAAGGACACAGTAAAACAACTATTATTAGCTATTATCCCTGATGAGTGTAGATTAAAAATTCTCAGTAAAATACTAGTAATCCAAATTTAGAAACACATTAAAAGGGTCATTCTGTGATCAAGTTAGATTTGTCTCTGGGATACAAAGATGATTTAACATAGATCAATAAACATTGTATGCCACATTAATAGAATAAAGAATAAAAGTCATATGATTAATGCAAGAGATATAGATAAAGCATTTGGCTAAATTCAACAATTCTGTACCAAAAAGATCTATGCTTAATTTTCTTGATCAGATAAGACCAGGTTGCTCATTGGTAGCTTAGCTCTTCCTTTTATGAGCTTTCCAGTTTTGCCTAAGCTCAGTGGTTCCTAAGATATTGCCCCTAACCCTTCCTCACTTCTATTTCCTAGCTTGGCATATCCTTAAGGAGTTCTCAATTGTTGAATACTCTATTCATCTTCAGCCCAATTGGTGATTATGGTGGGAGAAGTGGTGGAACAGATCAGTCTCTTGTTCATTGCAACCTTTTGGATATTTTCTTTTTTGTCACCTCTAAATACTTTTCTTTCCAATGCAAAGAAATCTTAGTTTATCCTTGGCTTTTTGCATTTCTTAAATCTTTTATTAATTATCATTATTGACAAAGTAAGAAGCCTTGAGGAGCAGCAGGCAAATATGGCATGTTTCTCTAACAGGAAGTATGTTGAAAAGAGGTTATGAAGCAGAAAGGCCAGAGAATACACACAATAGTGCCTTACCAGGAGTGGGTGCAGCAGAGGCTCTTTCCTGGTATAGCAATGGAAGGATGAATTACCTCTATAAAACAGAAAAACAATAGCAAAACTGACTGAATGTTTACCTGAATTGTATTAGAACTATAAACCAGCAATTCTAACAATTATTTCATGGGTAAAATACCCCTACCTTTTGTACCTCAGTGCTCACAAATGCATAATTCTAGTTCTGGCCCTATGTTGAGTGATGCTTCCTCTTCTATACTGAGTTTTTGTTTTGCCTCACAATTCCAGACAAAGTTTGTCTGTCTGGTTTGCTCTCTGAAAAAAAGAAGCTGTGCAGTGAAAGGAACACTTTCTGAATAACATGGAATTTCTACCTATTACAAAAAAACTACAATGATTTCAACTATGACAATGACAATAACAAAACTATTGGTTTGTGATGGGAAAGGAAGTAGAAATAAGCCTTACTATCATTCACAGTGTCTAAGATCAATGACACTTAGTGATAACATTAACACACTATCAATTCACTTGCATAAATGGGTTCTCATCATTGGATGCTGCTGAGTCAATGAAATTGTTTGCCTTAACTATAATTGGACTCAATTCTCAGGAAAAGAATAATGACTTTTTACAACTTTTTAAGGCCATTTTGCATTTAGAATATTTCTTTGCAAAAAGAACATCCCCAATGGTCAATTTTTATGCAACTAGATGCCAATCTATCTTTCATTGTATAAGTCATTATGTATATGGAAAAGATAGAACCCTTAAGTCTTTTTTTCTGCTTCTAATATTGATTAACTTAAAAGATAAATATTGACTAAAGCAGGGATTCATCACTTTGATGTTTTTATTTTCTTGAAGTGGTATTACCTTAAAATTCCAGACACTAGCTTCCATGAAGGTTTGTTCTAAACTGCCTTTGTTCTTATTTACAATCTACTTTCGATTAATGCTGTAACTATACTTAGTAGACATTTACACCAAAATCTGTAGGGTTGGGAAGCTGAGACTAATGTACAGCATAGTCACTTTAATAACCGTCTCCACCAAGGTGAAGAAGGATCGAGGAGTCAGGGAAGAGATTGACTTTACTGGTGAGGAGCCACACTATCCAAAGACCAATTTCAGGCAGTATTTTCACAAACTATACTTGAGATTTATTGAAAATAAAGAATTATAGCCTTAGAAGTCAAAATATATTGTCTCCACCAACCTTTTGCTAGAGGCTGGAACACTTTTTAATAAAATCTTGACCAATGTTTCATTACTCCTGTTATGGTTTATATCTAGATGTTTCCCCAAAGCCTCATGAACTGATAGGTATGGTTTTTGGGAGTGAGTGGATCATGGGTGTGTGATATTGGATTACGACTGTGATAACTGGATTAGTCCCCTAAACAGATTAGCATATTCTGACTGTGGCAGAATGGATTTACTGAAGACAGAAGCCCTACTCAGGGTGTGAGTGGGACTAACCAATAGACTTGTAGCCTTGATGTGATAAAAGGGAAAGGAACATTGCTCTTCTGCCTGCCCTGCTACAAACTTTTTCCTGTCTCCCATATCCCTCTGCCATGTCATCCTGTCTTGGGGCCAGTCAACTACAGAGTGAAATCTTTATGAACTGTGAGCTAAAATACCCTTCTTTCTTTAATCTGTGGATATTGGGTATTGTGTTTTGGTGATGAGAAAAGTAATAAATACTGGTCTCTAATACTTTCAGTGATGGAATATATTGCTTTCATTCACATTCCCTTTAATGATATAATAGTTACAGTTCTAGTTTGTAGACATTGTTCTTTATTTTGAGTTAAAGTTTGTCCCTTACTTGTCATCTTGGTTGACAAAAAAGTTGGAAAATGAACAGTCGCACTGTACTTCCATTTGTTGGAAGCAGAAGGCTAAATAAATGGTCATTGTAATCTCAGTTACTCCACAGTTACTCCACTCATATTTCTTATGCCTTGGGTTAAAAAGTGAAAACAGAAACTCTGCAAAGAGGAAAAAAGAATTTGGGCTTCAGAGGGGTTTTAAATAGAGGACTTCTTATGGGGATAAGGGACCTGAATGAAATTCCATTATATTGCTATTTTTTTGTCTGCCTTCTTATCAATTTCAGCTTAACAAGTGTAAAAATACAGTAAAATTAGAAATTATAGTTGACTAACATAGTTGGTGATGGTAGTTGTTATAGTTTGTGTGTACTGTTGTTTGTTGTTGTTGTTGTGTCTGGGGTGTGTTTGTGTGTGTGTGTGTGTGTGTGCATATGTAGGGAGACTGCAAAAAGGAAGGGAGAAATGCCAATTGTTTATTTTGTGATCTGAAGAAAAAAAATTCTGCTCTCACTGTTCTCCTCCCTAATTGCCTGTCCCCACACTTACACTGAGCAGCTAAAGCTGTCTTTTGTTTCTCATTTTGGATACCCAGCGGCTTCTCTGAACTTTGGAAATCTATTAATTCCAGGGCCACTCTGAGTATTAGCCTTCAGAGGCAGTGACTCATTGCTTGGTGTCAGCAGATCTTTCCCTCAGCCCACTGCTATGACTCCTAACTCTGAGAGAGGCTGAAGAGGACTGTTCAGGTTCAAGAAATGGGATAGAAGTTGGTATCATGAGTAGCACCTGAGCTGGATTCAGGGTCCTGTGAATCAGGCAAGAGTCTGGAGGGAGTGAAGCCTCTGCTGTTCAAAATTCTGAGACCATTAGGGAAGAAAGCTCAATTATGCCAAACTTATCAAAATGTGGATCGAGTGCTCCACCTCTCCCAAGTCCCTGCAAGATGAGTAGGTGGGGTTGTGATGGAACATAAAGTTCTTTTACGCTCTTAAAATCTGGGAGTCTGAGCTTCATATTGAATTTAGAGTTCAAAATCAGGTTTGAGCTGAATGTGAGGGAAGAGAGACTGTGTTGTTATTAAGACTCTTTATAAAATCCTTTTGAAAACATTTACCCTGAACTTGAAAGTGATTTACTTTCTCAAACACTGGCAAAGCTTTCAAGCCAAAGGACTTCCCTCAAGTATATCAAGTGCAGGGAGAAGCATATGACAGACGAAAGTGAATGCTTTATGTTTAGGTGAGCTTGAATACATCTAAGGTAACTATTACTTTGATAAAAAAGAGTCTTTCAGGGGAGTTACAAAGATGAAAGCACAAATTTGTATAGCATGAGCTTATGGAGCATGTTTTACTGACTCACATATTGTTGTGGAAGCAATACTACACAAAGGAACCATGCTCGCTTAAAACAAAACCAGCAGAAGCTACACAATTGAGCCCTGAGGACACTAAAACATTGCTAGTGACCAAGAAAGAGAAGCCAAAGAATCATTGATCCTTCAGTTCTATGGGTTTCATTTTTATAATGAAGTTCTTTATTGTGTTCCAATTCCCTGGTGCTGAACTTATCCTGTAATTTCACTCCTCACCACCAAGATTAAGCAATAAGCAGTTTTGATTAATCAAATATTCTATCCAATAGGGACCTGTCATGTACACTGTACATGGAATGCCAATTGAAAAAACTTTCTGAAGTGAAAATGCAAACTGATATATTTGTTCAGGAAAATTGAGGTGCTGTTAACAAAAGAAAAGGAAACTGATGTTAGGTAAAGCAAAATACTCCCCTTCCCAACAATAAAAAAGCTCTCTTGCAACACTTTCAAAGTATGTCGATTATAAGGGGGCTGAAATAGAGTGCAGTAGTTAAGGAACTATCGTAGTAAATTAGATTTGAACAGATGGGTTTAAACAAGGTGGGGTAGGAGATATAGAGAAAGGAAGATTGATTTGAAGGATACTTAAGGCATGAACTTTCTTGGACCTACTGATGTGGTATATAGCACCCAGTGGCAGCAGACAGAGGAGTTAAGATGTTTTCTAATCTGGTTTTCAAGACTGGACGAGTACTAGTTACCCTCACCAAGCCAGAGACTATGCAAGACTAAGTTTGCTTTGGGGGAAAAGATGACATATCTATCTTGATATTTAGCTTTAGATGTATATGGTCATCCTTGAGGTGAAATGTCTAGTAGATAATATCCAGTTAAGTGGATCTATAGCATATGTGTGACAGTGAAAGTAACAGGCGTGAATGGGATTTCCAAGGGACAGAATAGTATGGGGAAATAATCAGGGAAGTGTTCCTATGAACTTTTCTTTAAGGAGGTAAAACAAATTTTTTTTCCCTAATATTAGGAAGAAAACCTGGAAGATGGAAAAGGGGATTTTTTATGAGTTAAGAGGAAAAAAATTTTAGAGGAATTTAAGGAACAAGAACGTAAGTATCCTAGGTGGCTCAAGTAAATTAAAGACCTATAAAAGCAGCTCTTGCAGGAGGCACTGCTTTTCCAGTCTTCTAGTTTCCATGAGGGGCAATTCTTCCATACACTGTACACTCGTTTCCCTTTCTCTTCCTTGGATCTTAGGTAATGGCTATTGATCTATTTTTCTTGATTATAGTTTATGTATTGACATATATGACCACTGGAGCAGGATGAGCTTTGGACTCTTTCTCCTTCCTCCATTACTTAAGGCTGTAAGACAGAAACCTGCCCTGTGGATACAGACTTATCTGCAGATTCACTAGTAGTAAGGGTAGGAAGTTAAGAAGTGAATTTGATTTTGCTCTCATATGTATGTGACATTTTTCAACATTAGCTTTATCATTTTTTCTTCCTTTTCCTCTTTTAATGCAGAACTCAGTCAGGGAGAAAAATTTACTAGTGTAGTAAACTAGATTTGTGCCCCATCAAAGTCACCAATGACAAAGAGTGGACTTGGCATATATGATTTTCTTGTTATTTGAGCAGTTTTGACCAAATTTCAGAACACTGCAGAACGATTGACTGAAAAGGAAAGAAGAACTATAAATAAGTACACTGTTTTAGAAAAATGTGAAAGACTGTAAAGAAGATGCCAAAGGAGATTTAATGTCATGAGAAAGATTTAATTTTATGGTCATAGGTCAAGTGCATGATTGTATGTTGAACAAAACTTGGGGGTGAACCTTGGTTGGAGATTATGTGGATACTTCTGTTGGTGTAGAAGGGACTGGGAAAGGATAGATTTGTTTGAGATTAGTTAACCATGGTCTTCTGGGAAGTTGAATGAGGAGAGAAAATGGGTGACTGAGTAGTTGAGAGAGTTTATATATCTACGAGTCTCTGTAATGTGTTAGTTACTTTCTCATTGCTGAGAAAGACACCTGAAACAAAATACTTGACACCCACAAGTTAAAGGAGGAAAGGTTTATTTAAGCTCACGGTTTGTAGAGGTTTCAGTCCCTAATCATTTGGTTCCAAAGTAGGGTGGTGTGGCAGAATCTCATGGCAGAGGAGAAACAGTTCACAGAAGGGAAGGCAGAAAACAGTGGCAGTAGCAAACTACCCTTTCCCATTTTATTCTATCCAAGGTACAAATTATTGGTTGGTGCCACCCACACCCAGAGTGCAACTTCTCGCTTCAGTAAATCCATTCAGCCACACCCACACCTATGCTAATTTCAATCAGTGGGCTAGTTTAGCTATCACTCACCCTTAATCCACATTCACATCCCCTAGATACAGTCACCTGTGAAAAGCCTCACCTATGAGCACATGAGGCTTTGCATCTAGATACAAGCCATAACATATAAGAAAAGACTGTAGGTGGTTGAAAATTGGGCTATTGGTTCCAATTCTTCACTTCTCACTGTGATAGTATATTAATCCTCTTTGCTGTGTAATGGTACAGTGACCTTTACTTTGTAGAGGGACTGTACATTCAATTGATATTAGGGTTAGCCATGTGACTTGCTTTGGACAATGGTATATTAGTAGATACTATATGAACAAAAACCTTGTATGTACATGTTTGGTTTGACATTCCTGAGAAGATCATGCAATCAATAGTCGCTATTACTTCTGACTGAGATTCAGAAAGAACACACACGTAGTATAACTGAACTCATTCAAAAGGTCTGGATCTCACTGGATGCCCTTTGGAAAGATGTACCAGGGCAGAAAAGTGTACCAGTCTCTTCTCAGGCACTACTTAGATTATATATTTATTTTCCTGCAAGAAAATTTTTCATGTGTTTGAAGATTCATTCTTACAAGATGTATCCTTTTCAATTAGTACGTGTATTTTTACATGCTTTCCCAGGATAACACTGATTTGCTATATGTCTTTTTATGTTTCCATTTTCCACAGTTTGACTTTTTTGGAGATTTGATTTACTGATATTCAAATGAGTGTCAGGAGAATGCATGAAACAAGATTTGCTAGGAGTACAGACAAAGTGACTGCTATTTGGTTTCTCAGTGATGGAAATGAAATGAGCTTTATAGCTGCTCTGAGAACTCCCCACCCTTCTGGAGAGAACTAGGATCAGAAGGCAACTAGATGGGCAACAAGATAAATCAAGGTCTTGTCAGGAGACAGAAATCATTCCTGTAATTGTAACACAGAGAATTTCATATAAGCAACTGCTAGAGCATATTGAAGAACTGAAAGGGTAAGAGATAAAACTTAATCACAAAAGGGGAGAAATAGAAGGAATCAGTTACCAGATCTTGGGCTGGTTAAGGTTTACAGAGTCCCAGTTCTGGCATTATATAACTGAGTCAGAAGAGTGGATTTGAAATTCAGATTCAACAGCTTAATAAGTGATATGAAGTTTCAGTTATTCTCATAGCTAAAGGATGTGTGCATGCATGAATGTACGTGTGTGTGTGTAAACATCATTTTTCTAAGCAGAGGTGGTAATGATGGACTGTCTAGGTTTCCACCTCTGACCACATGACATAGTTATGCAAATGTCTATCTTCACAGGAACTTGCCTTTAATTTTATTTTAGCTTCATCCAGGAAAAGAAACCACCAACTAATCAACCAGCCAAACAACAAAATACGAGGGGAGCAAAACTGTGGCCATCTGTATTTTGCAGTATGTCTTTATTCCCTTGTGATTTTCATTATGTTCTGGAAATCTGCTTTGTTGCTATCATTCTCCAAAAAGATTTCTGATTACCTCAGTCTTGCTAGAGCTACTGTCTACTCTTACGTCTTGTTCTCACTGATTTCTCTGCAATATTTGAAACTACTGCTTTTTCTCTCTTGATGCATTTCTTGTGTTCAGCTTTATGACTACGTTATTTTATTTCCTTCCCATGTCTCTCTCCATGAGCTTTGCTCTTCCTTAGCCTCTTTGTTTCTACCTTCAATTTGTCTCTTCCTTCTTCATTGTTATTGCTAATATTCATTGAATCTCTACAAGGCACAGCATAATGATACATCTTGGAAAATTTACCTTCTCTAAGATGTCTTATAACTGAAGACGTTGCATCCAAGACTGAATCCTGCACTATCCTTGCTTTTCACTTTTCTTTGGAGATGTTAAATATTGAAAAATCTTTGACTGTCACATGAATAAATGTCCATTCTTGAGTTCACACACAAATTCTAATGTCATATGTCTGATCACCTACTGAATGTCTTTAGTTGGACTTCCCATAGTTGCCCAATATGTAGTTCAATAAATTAAAATTATATTTTTCCTCTTATTGTATTTTTCAATTATAAGTTATTCCTTGTGTTGAACAAAACATATGGGAGGCTACTGTTTTGACCTAACTTCTTCTACTAGGCTCTAGCAGATCAGACCAACCAGAATGGGATCACCTGGGCTAAGTGGCACATAATCAGACTAAGCTTTGAAGCAGTGGAGTTTTCCTAAAGAAAAAAGAGGTTTCAGTCAATCTGAGTCAGCACAATAAGGAAGTTCTCCCTGTTTTAAACCTATAAGGACATTAATATGAAAGCAATCAACCCACTACTTATTCTCTGTTTCTGTTTTCTTCAACTCTTTTTTGCCAATACGGCCACAGTTCTCTGTTCAACTCATTAGAACACACATTCTATTTTCTTTTTTTTTTTTTAATTTTATTTGAGCGAAGAAAAACAAAGCAAACAAAAACTACAACAACAACAACAACAAAACGACATATATAGTAAAAACAACAAGCAAAAGAGACAAGCAAACAACTAGCTTAAATACACAACATTGCAGGTTTACAAAACCGGAAGATAGAAGCTTGACAATGGTTGCAATTTGCGCATCGTTATCTTTAAAATGGTTTCTTACATTAACAGATATAGACATGCAAGATTGATCCAATCATATGAGTATTAATTGTTCCCTCTCAATAACGAATACATTGAGCAGTGTTCTTTTTAGTTATCTTACATA
>RJWM01030159.1:0-23620 GCA_004363535.1 Dasyprocta punctata
CTGAACAAAAATGACTTTTAATGGGGTGTGCTAATTGAAAAGGAACTATGGCAATAGATAAATCAATAAAAAGCAAATATTTTATATGTAGATTTCACCTGCTGAAGTATTTTAAACAATTAAGTGATTATTTCTTTCAGTAGAATAAAATATTTTCTCAGAATTTGGATGATAAAGATGTTCTTTTTAATGCAGAACAGTTTTATCATTGAAGTATGATATGCTGAAATCACAAGCAAGCAGCAGTGATAAAGGACATATTGAGATACATTAAAAATAAAGTTTTCTGACTGTTTTGTAGGTCATGTGAACAATCAGATGTTTATCTTAATAAGAATAAGATGGTATTAAAATAAGAACAATAAGTATTACAAATTATTTTGTTAGCTGCTTTCAATGATACAAGCTATATGACATATAATTTTATCTATTATTCCAAATGTCTTCTGTGTATTAGTAACAATAGTTACCCAGGATAAAATTGATTGGAATAAATTTGAAATTCCTTGGAAATAATTATAATTGTTCCTACTAATACTTTTTGCAAATTGCAAATACAGAAATAAAGAGAACATAAATTGAGGATACAGGTAAATAATGGATCGAACTTTTCAAATGTATGCTTGAAATGAAATACAATATGAAATAAAATAAATATACAGTATGATGCTTTTAATTCTTTTGGAAATATACCAAGAAGAGAAATAGATGGGTCAAATGTGACCTTCAATCCTAGCTTGTTGAGGAATCTCCACACTGATTTCCACAGTGGTTGCCCCAGTCTACACTTCCACCAACAGGGGAGAAGAGTTCCTTTTTTCCCCACAGCCTCTCCAGCATTTGTTATTTGTGGATTTCTTTATAATAACCTTTCTTTAGGGGTGAAATGGAAACTACCAACAGATTGAAGAGACAACCCACGGTGTGGGACAAAATTTTGCCTGCTCTTTGTCAGACAAAGGACCACTATGTAGAATATTTAAAGAAGTATAAAATATTAGATCCCCCAGATTCAGAAACCTAACCCAAACATGGGCATCTGAAATGAATAGATGCTTCTCAAATGAAGAAGAAACCTCAAGTAAACATATATATATATATATATATATATATATATATATATATATATATATATACAAAAAATATTCAAATCATTGGTCATTTGAGAAATGCAAATTATACCAATACTACGTATTTTTACGGCTGAATATTGTTTCAGTTTCATGAATAGTTTATCTCATTCATCAACTGATAGCCACTGGAGTCATTTCCTCCTTTTGGCAATTATCCATAATGCTATTATGAACACTAGTATTCCAGTTACTGTTTGAATCCCTGTTTTCAATTCTTTTTAGTGTATCCCTAGGAGAGGAGTTGCTGGGTTGTATGGAAATTACACATGAGACTTTGGGGAATCACCTCACTGAACTCCACAATAGCTGTACCACTTCACATTCTATCCATCAATATATGAAGGCTTCCACTTATCTGCATAATTGTTCATAAATTTTTTTTATGATTCTTCAAACTAATTTTTATTTTCTACATTTGTTTTTGCTTTTAAATTAAAGTCATCCTAGTATACAGGAAGTTCTATTATTGTGATTTGATTTACATTTCCTTAATTACTAACAATGTTGACCTCAATTTTTTGTAGACAAGAAAAATAAATTCAAGAATCTACAAGTTCAGCAAGTACAAAAAAAGTTACCCAGTTTTTTCTTTTCTCATTTATGCTTTTGCTGTTATTTCCAGACACAACATAATAAAGTTTTTCCTTCACATCTTCTTTTACATATGCTGTGAGTTCTAGAGTACAGATTTATTCCTTTGCATATAAATATTAAATTGATCTAACACTAATTGTTAAAAACATTCTTTCACTATTGAATAAAATTTGGAATCATTAAAAATATTAATAATGCCTTTATTTTTATTTTAATTTCTGTTCGGCAAATAAAATTCTTGCATATTTATTATTTGCAACATGATTTTTAAAATAATCATACATTTGTGAAATTGTTAAATTACTTAGCCTATTCATTACTCGGTACTCACTTTTTGTACCGAAACATTCTAAATCTAATATCGTAGTAATTTTCAGGGAAACAATATTTGTTAGAAATGTAGCCACCATGGTATAGTGTAGATTCTTGAATTTATTTTTCCTGTCTAATTAAAATTTTGTGACTTTAGTTAATGTTCCTCAATTCCTCAGCGAGCCTCTACTAACTATCATTATGGTTTGTGTTTCTATGAGGTTTTGTTTATTTGTTTGTTTGTTTCTTTTTAGATTCTATACAAGATCATAAGGTGTTAGTGTTTTCAATCCTTGTCTTCATTCATTTGGCTTAGCACACTCATCTATATTGTGACAATAAAAAGATTTCCTTAATTTTAAGGGTAGGTGGCATTCCATTGAGTATTTATGCCATATTTTCTTCATCCAGTTAGCCACTAATGAGCAATATCTTTTATTCTCTATCTGGTCTTTTGTAAATAATTTGGTAATGGGCATGGGAATTCAGATATTTTTCCAAATGGAGATTTGATTTCATTTTGATACATACTCAGTAGTACAGTTCCTGGGTCATACAAGAGTTCTTTTTTTAATTTTTAAAGAAGTATCTATTTTCCCTATAATAGCTATACAGGTTTATATTCTTACTTTTTCTCTACATCTTTGCCAACACTTATCATGTCTTGTCAGTTTGATGACAGTCATCTTTGCAAGTATGAGGTGCTATTCTACCTTGGCTTTGATGTACTCTTTTCCATATCATTCGGCATGTTGAACGTTTTTTAGAATATTTTTGTCTATTTTATATATTATTTTGAAAGATATGTATATTATAATTATTTATCTTTTTATCAAATATTTGACATGCTCCTCAAGAATTTTTGTACATTTTCTTTTAGAATATCCATTTTATAGTCATTAAAAGGTACTGTTTTGGAATTGAGCCAAAAAGATGTGTTTACTTATTTGTATTAATTTCATGAACAGAAGAATTCTATTTGGTTTTTTATGTGTTTATTTTCTCAGTTTTTATGATATATTACTGCATATTCACTGTACAAAAGGATCACATTCCTCATCTTTAGATGGAACTTGTACATAATACATTTTCATTCTTTTTATCATTTCCTTTTCCTTCCCTCTCTATCTCATTGTCCCTGTACTTTTTACAAAAATCTAGCCACTTTTTGCTATTATCTATCTTTTATTCTGTTTATTTATATTTGTGTTTCTCATACGAGAGAATGTGTATGATATTTAAGCTTATATGTATGATTTATTTCACTTAGGCTTATAGCTTCAAGGTGCACCCATTTTCCAAAATTTGTCTCTCTTTATGGCAAGTATTACTTCTTTGTGCTTAAACACTACACTTGCTTTATCGGTTCATCCATCGATAGACATATAAGTCGATTCCATGTTTTAGCTATTGTGAATTGTGTATCTGAAAACATGAGTTTTAAGAAAATATTTTTAAGTGGGAAATGTTGCCTGGAATTAACAACTCTTAAAATTCATCTTCCGATATTCACTAAATCATGTTAAGCAGTGTGTCGGTGACCTTTTCACTGTGTTTACCAAGAGAATAGTTTCACATCATTTAGATAAAATTCTGGAAATACAACGGTTGTCCAGGAAAAGAATATTTTGGAAGATAAAAATAGTTCGCAGGTAGATGGTTGTGTGGTTGTACAAAAATAAGAACTAAATGTTACTGAATTTTAAATTTAAAAATAGGTAAACTCACACATTTATGTATATTGTTATGTATGTTTTACAACAAGAACAATGAAGTCGAATGATCATGTCTTTCAGTGAAGGCAAGCACTCCGTTATTTCCCATATTCTTGACAAGATAAGAATAATGGGTTATGGTGTGTTGATGCACAATTTGCAGTCAATCAGCTTTCATTAACTGGGTAGATTACGTTCCTACCATAAATTTGTAAAAAGTCTCAGGTACAGAGTCCCCACCTTTACTTACACATGGAGCTTTCAGTGGATTCAGGTGAATACTCAAACTGGAGGAACTATACTGAGATGTCTGAATGTCTCCATTAATTGTGTCATCCTCAGTAGAGACGTTTTTCTGTCTTCATTATGAGAAAAACGAGAGCCAGGGACTGAACAGTAGATTTTTGTTTGGTAATGTAGAACAGTGGGTGCATCTCAGAAATGGGACACATTCCAGACTACAGAGAGGCTCCACTCTGCCAAGACCACTAAAGTTTATCCTGCATTTACTCATGTAACCTTCGTGCAAGTTGTTTCCAGAATTAAAGATATTGTTACTAAGTCTGTTTACAAAATTCATTTCCCTTAGAGGACAAAGTGAAAAAGTGTTTTAAAATTGAAGCACAATTATCACATTAGTCAAGCATTTTTAAGAATATTTATGAAGGAAATGTTGAACATTCTGATGTGATCATTCTACCTTACATGCATGTGACAAATTTTGACACTTCATCCTATATATCTTTATGCTTAGGATAATAAAATTTCAAAAATAAAGTCAACAAAATTCAAATTACTAATACTTCAGTGATCTGGCTGTGCATTAAGGAATTTATTCTCTTACTTTTTCAGTCATGTTCTATCATAGCTTTAGAATTTGATTTCAAATATCATACTTTGAATAAATGTTTTGGTCTTAGAAATCAATAAAATATAAAACAATGAAAATGTACTTCTTGATCACTAATGTTAGGTTTTATTTTATAGGCAATGCTTACCTTTCTAAGCAATTTTCACATATCCTGAGGAGACAGTGATCAGTCTATAAGATGAGGGTGGAGATGTTGAAGAGCAGAACTACAGAATCTGTGACCATAAATCAAAATGTTTCATTGCTAAAATAGCATTTTGGGTATGATACAGAGCAAATTACTACTGTCTCCCACATTATCACAGCTTAAACTGTTCCTCCAAACTTGTTAAACACTTATCAAATGTGAATGTGGCTAAATTTTATTTTATGAAAATGTAAATGGAAAATAACCATATTTAAGGGAGGTGCAGTAGGATATGTCTTAGGGTGGTTGATATTATAGAAAATATTCCTTCTAAGGTTCACATATAAGAAAAAGAGTATCTAAGTGAAATGTTGTAATTATTTAAAATAATTTCTGATTATAAGGCTGATAAAATTTATTTCATTTTCATTAACTAATTAGAAATACATTACTAAAAGTTAACATCTAACATTGAATAAAAATGTCTGCCAAAAAAGTCAGCAAAAAATGCATGAAACTTAAAAATTTTATGAAAATATTTTGAAATTGGTTAAAAAGAATCAAAACTTTGGAAGAACTTTCATAATTAGAAAAACTCCAAATCATAATGCTAGGTGTTCAAATCAAATTTAAATATCCAATACAATTCAAATTAAAAGCTAAGGAGCATATAATGTTTTAAAATGTATAGAAAGATAAACATTGAAATAGTCTTTGAAAGAACACAGTTAAAGGTGAGGAATGGCTTCTGTAGTGCTACAATATGGTCTAAAGTACATTTTGTCAAAACAGCATAGGAAGCAGCTACAGATTAAAATCTAAATTTGCAAGTAGTTCAGAGACGTGCGTGTGTGTGTGCATGTGTGTGTGTGTGTGTACAGTTTCTGTAAGAAATATTTTCTTTGAAATCTGGCACTTGAAAAAATAGAAAGCACTAAGTTAACTTTCAGACTGTTTAATTCATAAACTGGCTTCAAAAGACTTCTACTGGTTAAATAAGGAACTATTCCAATAGACAAAAGGGAATATGCAATGCATTGAAACACAGAAAATGTATTTAATTTGTGATTTCAAAATATTATTAAAAGAAATTTTTAATAATGTTTGGATGTTATTATGAATAAGCTCATATTTCTGAAAATTGTTAATGATGAAGTTAAATATCTATTAATAGACCTTTAAAAAAGCCTTTATCTTAAAATAACTATTTCAAACTTCTCATGTTTCCATATTGGGTGTTGAGCATATGTTGGGATAGATACATCTTTGATTGTGTCATTGGCAGGAAAATGGATGCTATTGGAGGTCTAGTTAAGTGAAGTTTGCAAAACAAAACATGTTAAACTCAGAAAAATAAGAATCATGTTTTTCCTAACATATGGAATTTTAAAAAGGTGACATTACAGTAGAAGGGAGACATTATACAAGAGAAAAGGAGTAAAGTGAAAGGGGAAGAAGTATAAAGGAGAGTAGTAAGGGATTTTATATGATAAAAATGTTTGTATGAATGAAAATACAACACTGAGCTCCAATATTCTGCAAAATCCATAAGCACTGATTATATATATATATATATATATATATATATATATATATATATATACTGGCTTTGCCCTCATGTTGTAGCCCAAGCTGGCCTCGAACTCACAATGCTCCACCTACCTCAGCCTCCTGAGTGCTGGGATTAAAGGTGTGTGCCACCATGCCCGGCTGATAAAGTATATTTTAAAACTAGTACAGCTGTTACAGAAATAAGTGCAGATATTTCTCAAAGAACTAAAAATAGAAACTCTACTTGGCCCAATTTTTCCCCTCCTAGGTATCTTCCCAAAAGAGCTAATGTGATTGTGTTACAGAAAAACATGCGTATCCAAGTTTAAAACATCACAATTCACAATAGCTAAAGCTTGGAAGCAGTCAATACATCCAACAACTGTCAAATGAATAAAGAAAAAGTTGTATCTATACATAATGGAATAGTACTGAGTTATTAAGAAAGATAAATTCAGGACATTTGTAGGAAAATAAATCATCCTTGAAAGCATAATTTTAAGTGAAACAAATCAGACACACAACCTCAAACGCAACACGGTTTCTCTCATTTGAATTAACCATAGTACAAATAAACAGCAAAATAAAATATTACTAAAAAGAAATGGAGATAGATCTTTTCAAAATGGAAAGGAGACCACAAGACTAGGGTAAGAGGGAGAGAGGAGAAGGGGACATACAAAAGAAGATCTAAAATGTGTCAGGTACAGATGAAGATAAATGTTATTATATGTCACAAATATGAACTAGAAAATAATAATAATGAAAGTGGGGAAAGATGATCAAAAGATGGAGGAAAAGAGCTGGCTAGAGAGGAGAAGGAAAATAAAAACAAATAAAATGTTTTAAATACATGTACTGACTCCTTAATATGAATGTAAACATCACATACTGGAAGCATGTTCTGATAAAATAAAATAAAGCAAAACAAAATAAATCAAATTTGTTGGCCAGCACAGGCCACACAGTGAAACTTCTTCTCAGAAATTATACTATTCATTTTCTCTATAAATTCCTTTTAATTTTCATCGTTTTTTTGCTCTCCATTTCTTCATGTGCATTTTCTTTCTTGTTTATCTTCTCCAATATATTGATTCCTATTTTATTTATTATTGGTTGTACTTTTAAATCTTTTAAAGATATATTTGCTAAAAGCTGTAAAAATACAGCAAAATATAACAAAATGGCCATAGATGAACTTTTTCCAGTTAATAAATCATTGTTCAAATTCTTTTACCCCCATTTTTAAAAACTTGGTGAAAAAATGGATCTAGTTTTTCATCAAGGGTGCCTGCTTGTATCACAGCAAAATTGATCACTCATGTTATGTGCCTGCTGATAGAATTAGAAAACAACGCCAATAAAGAGTTTTTCTGGAAAGCAAAAGCTGAATTTGAACAAGCATCTATGTAATGAACTTCTTTTTATGAAATATGAGAGATACAAAAAATATAAGATAGTAGTACAGCCAAATCAGGGAAGATTATCTATCAAACAAAATGATGATTTTCAGCAAATAATTGACAAAACCAAGACTTAGACTAAGTCAAACATTTTAAAAAGTCTCTTTAAAACATTTGAAACAATCATATTCTCTGATTGTATTAAAAGTTCATTTGAAAATCACAATTTGTAAGACAACTGAGGAAATTTAAAAACTAATTACTGGATGATATCAAGTAACTTAACTTTATTGATATATAAAACCTGTACTTTATCACTACACAGCATACTTTAAAACAGAAACTAAGATTCCTTTACAGTTACCTAGGGAAATATTTATGAATGGACTGTTAGGAAGTCTAGATACAGATTCTGAGTTAGAGAAAGTGGAAGGGTTATGGTTAGAAACGATTGACCAAAGGTTGAAAGTTATGGTACAATTGCAGTGACAGTTGCCTTATGTTTTTTATGTGGCTGGGTGATTTACATCCTTTTGAAGTCTTGTTAATAACATTGAGTGCCTTTCTTATTGAATACTCCCTAGGCTTTTATTTTTCAAAAGTGGAAGCCAATAGAATGTGTGGATGACTTAAAATTAAATTTAAAAATTCAGCATCTAGGGTATACTACCCATATATCAAAAACTGAATAATCACAGTCGCTAGTGTTTACTACACTGGATAACATAGACATAGGATATATTTATAATTACAGAAAGTTCTAGTAGCCAGTACTAGTTTAGGGAATACATCTGAATAGAAAATCTTTGGCAAAGCTGATACACATGAACTGTTTGACCAATAGTTGTTATGCAGTAAATATCTCACTGATTTTCAGGTCTTTTAAAATATGGTGCAACTTCTACCATATTTTATTCCTCTTGAATTATATGTCTGATGATATGTAGCAACTTTTCATCAATTGTAGCTTTTTAGAATAATTTCCACTCCAGTTTTACAAAATTACATGCATGAAGTGAAATAAGATTTAGAGTTCAGTTAACTTATTCATAATTCCATAGACAAAGAGCAATTATGTAATTGTCTTCCTTTTTCTTTGTTGTTGTCTCTAGGCAAATCACTATTACTCTGTCCAAAAAGTGAGGTAAGATATGTAAATAATTTATCGCAGTGCATATATTCAAAAATAGTTTAATAAATGTAAGCTATTATACTCATTATTAAATAGTTTAGAAATGTAGTGGGTGCAGTGTTACAGGACTGTAATTCCATGATATGAGAGACTGGTGTAGGAAAATGGAGAGTTAGAATCCAGCCTGTGTTAAATAGCAAAATTGAGATCCAACGGATGGTCATAGTGAAAACCTCTTAAAAGAACCAAAGGAAAAAAAGAAATAAAATCCACAGGAATTGCTCAAATAATTTAAACCAAGTAACAAGAATACACAATATATGTCAATTGTGTTCTTTAAAACTAGATCAACAACTATAAGTAATGTAAAGTGCTATTAAATGGAAAGAGATTCAAGAAACAAAATAATGATAAACTAAAATAATTAGATGTGTTTGATAGGCTTTAACAAATAAATTTGCTTAGTGTATAAGTAGTAGCAGGACCATCTTTCTAGAGAATTGTTACAAATTTTATCTTCATGAAGTAAAATATTCAGAAATTTCTGAGAAATATTTTACTATAATCATCGGTTATGTGTTCTCCTTTCTTATCATTCTAAGAAACATAAGTGTGAGTATTTTATTCTAACTCTGGATACCTGCAAAGTTTAGTTTTTTCTCTAAGAAAATTGCTTTGTACAAATAAAAATTACTTCTTTGATATTAATAAGTGTTAGACATAAAGATACAGATGAATAGATAAAATGTATTTACACATAATGGATACTACTGTGTCTTAAAGAAAGATAAATTTGAATTATTTGTAGGAAAATGTATTTACCTTGAGTCCATAATATTAAGTGAAATAAATTAGTTCACAAGTTTAAATATCAGCAAAATAAAAGATAGATAATAGGAAGTAGGGAGGTAGATGGCTTTCAATGTAGAATCAATAGATGGAGAGAGAGTGCAAAGAGGAAAGGGATAAAGAATGAAAAAAGGATTTGGGATGTATTATCCACATGTATCAACTACACACACGGGATGTAAACATTATGTACTACACACTTGTACTAAGAAACTAAAATTTAAAAAATTAAAATTTGGAAAACAAAACGTAAATACTGTCTCTCTTATCCAGAAGCTAAAAATACTTGATGTAAACATAGAGTGGCCTTTAAAAGATGTTAGGAAGACTGGAGGGACGATCAGATAATGAGGACCAAAGCACAGGTAAATGGAACAAGGTCTGGTGACCATAGGAAAGCGAGGTAACCGCAGTTCACAATAATCTAGAACATGTAATATAAAGCTCCATAATAAAGGACCTCAAATGCTTCAAACATCAAGAAATTATAAAGACAGAGAAATGCTAATTACCTAGCTTTGAACAGTGCATGCAGTTTGCATTGTCGAAATGTCAAATTCTACCTCACTAATGTGTACAATTATTATATGTTAAAACAAGTCTTAGCTTCATATTAACAAAGGAATATGACAAAAAGTAATGTTACATCCTATGGCCTGACTTTAAGACCAATAGTAGATTTGTAACCAGTTGTGAAGGAAATAAATAAAAAATTACATTTGGAAAACTTTTTTGCATGTATGTGACTTTAATTGAAACAGAAGTCCAGGAATTACAGAATATAAAATAAAGCATTTTCTACTATATTGCATGCTGTCTTCAAGGAGTTTAAAATCAGTCAAAAGAATAAGAAAAGATGATAGCAGATTTAAAAGCTAGGAAAATATCAAAGACTAAAATGTTAACAAATTATAGACTCTTTAGATTTTTAGTTCCCTTATTATTTCTGGAAGTGAAAAGCAAGAATATACACATGACATCAAAATAAGACATCACAGGCATTAAATTGAAATGTCTTTTTTAATGATAATATCATATGTCTGAAATTGCAACAAAAAGAAAAGAAATACATAATTGTATTACCTACCAAAAGACTGTTATTGTATCTCTTTCAGTGTATAAATGTACTAATGTAGTTAAATGTGGTTATGACAGAATTCATTATTCAGAGTTAATCACTGATACTGAAGAAGATCAAAACTCTATTTGCACAATATGGAAATAATAAAATGAAAAGAGAAGCTTTTACAATGTGAAACATCAGTGTGAGAAAGTATGAATTGTATGTATTACACAGCCAATACTAATTATCCCATATCTTTGATAAGTACTTTCCTAAAATTGTTACCATACTTTAGATGTACAATGTAGAATTTAGGGGAGGTGGGTGCAGAAAATACAGAGAAAAGTAAAAAGGCATTTTATTATAGAAGAAAAACACGTGGCTATTTTTAAATTGATAAAACAGAAAAAAGTTCTATCTTATACCTTGTCAGTTAATATTTATGTTGTTATTGGAAATAATATGACTGATCTCTCTTGAAATATTTTGCCTACATAATTGAATATTTACTCTTTCACCATAGCAATTTAATGTTCATATCTAACCTACTGATACTGGTACACTGCCTTCAATAATGTATGATTAAAATGCAGGTATCAAGACAAAATTAAAGATTTTTCCTCCTTTTATGTGTAGTCAATGGCAAAGGCAATTTTCTGTCCTGAATGATTTTTGAAATTCCCATTTCTTCTTGTAGATGTACAAATTTCAGTTATCACACATAAAAAATGTACTCATCTTAATTGTGGTTCCTAAAAATAGCAAAATAAAACATCAAGAGCACATTATTTTATATTCCCTGGATTGAGAAAATAATAATAATCTATTAATAGAAGATATTAGCTAAGATATGATGATGTGACAGAAACTCAAATGCTCTATGAATATATTCAACTGTAACTAATTTGGAAAATGTTGTGATATTACTTAGAGAATCTTATCAAATTGATTAAGTGAATAACCTAATTGTAGGTTTTCACAAATATATCATGGAGTGGTATATCTGGATCAAAAGCTGTATCTATTTTTAGTTCTTGAAGAATCTTCATACTAATCTCCATAGTCGTTCTATTAGTTTACATTTGTACCAACTGTATGAGGGTTCATTTTTCTTTGCATTCACTGTTTTTGAATTCTTTTTTTTAGCTTTTAATGTTTTTATTATTTATTTTACTTTTTAAAGAGAATTAAATCAAGTCAAATAAAACAGAATAGAGTCAAGAAAAACAAAACAGTGAATATGATGCAGGACATCAAAACAAGATAATGAGAAATCAATAACAGATTCCATAATGTTTCTTATTATTATCTTCAAAGTAGATTCCTATACCACCAGTTATGATAGCTATTCTCATAGTTTTAGAAATCCAATTCATGCTATCTAAGCTATGAAAAGAGACATATATATATATATATATATATATATATCTGTTTGTGTGTGTGTGTGTGTATATATATATATATATATATAGTCTTCAGGCATAAAGAAGAAAAAACATAAAGAAGATAAAAAGCATACCATTTGCAAGAAAGTGATACTAAAGACCACCATATTAACTGAAATGTGTCAGGTTCTGAAAGTTAAAAATCGCATAGTTTCTCTTACATAAGCAATCTTTAAAAAATGACTAAAGATAAATTTAAACAGCAAAGGAGAAAGGACAGGAAACTAGACAGTAGATTTTTGGATATGGAAAAGGGATGGGGAAGGAGGAGGAACAGGGAAATGAATGACGGAAATGAAAATTTCCAAGGTGTATCATGCGAATATAATAATATTCCAAAATGAAATTGACTATTCTGCCTTACTAACATACACATATTTTTTTTATTTTGAAGAGAATAAAACCAAGCAAAACAAAACAGAATGAAGCCAATCAAAACAAACAAATGTAAGTGACACAGGACTTAAAAACAATAGGAAATCAACATTGGTTACCATAATGCCTCCTGCAGTCTTCAAAATAGCTGCAGATACCTTCAGAAATAGTAAAAATGAAACAAACAGAATAGAATAGAACCAATAAAAATAAAACACTGGATGTAATATGGGACTTCAAATCAAGGTAATAGTAAATCCAAAATGGCTATCATAATATACCTTGTTATCTTTGAAATAGCTGCACATGCTATCAGATACAATAAAATCAAATAAAACAAAACAAATCAAACTTCAACCCAACAAAACAATAAAAATAATACAGGACTTCAAAACAAGACAATAGGAAAGCAACAATGGCCACCACCCTTAGAAGGAAATCCCCCATAGATGTTACACTGTGTATTGCCATCCTCTGAATAGACGATCAGCCCACCAGTTTTAGACCTGCAAAGGCAGTGAACCACTAAACATTATAAGCATTGAATTGTATTCAGTGTATTCAATAGCCATCATTGCAGCCTGTCTCTGGATCAGCTGGCCTCCAGCAGCCCAGGTATGGTGCTACTTCATAGAGAGGGCTTCTTGGTGACTTCTTTTTCTCTTCCCCCACAGTCTATGAATGGTGTTGACTCAAGGAAAAAGGCTGGAGTCTGGCTGTGCCTCCAGCAACCCACACATGGTGCTGATTTGCAGGGGGACAAATTTTTAAAAGTAATAACAAAACAATTAGATAGCCTATAAAACAATAGCCACATTTATTTCTGCATAAAATGGTGTATTATTTATATGTATGACACAAAGAGATATCCTCAAATTGCTTTTAAAAATTAAATAAACATCATGCTATGTTAAAACATACTTAAAAATGTATCCATGAAACATTACAAGTATTCATAATGATCATGCTTAAATTCATTTAGTTTTTTGTTGTCTTTTTCATCCTATAAGTATAAACTTCCTAGAAAATTAAAAGTTGCTATGTTTCTTTTCTTCTCTGTTTTATAGAAACACAATTTATAAAGTTGTATATATTTAAGATGCATGACTTGATATTTTGGTATCTGTGTACATTGAGAAATGATTGCTAAAATAAACATATTCATTAACTTACATGTTTATAAATTCCTTTTTATTTATTTTAAATACATAAAAATCCCCTGCAATTTAGCTTGATTCTTATATGCTATACAATTTAAAAAGCAATAGCTTTTACATATGTTTTTTCTCTTAAATGTCAATTTTCCCAAAGATTAAGCTTTTCTAAAACACTCCAAAATACCTTGATATGTAGAGTAACCTTAAAGGAAAATATATGTTAAATGCAAATACAAATTCACAATATTGAACAACAATGACAATTTACTTTTTCTTAGAAATGTAAGCATTGCTTTGCAGAGATCTAATTCTATTTGAAGCTTATTTTCCATCTAACACATCCAAATCCATAGGTACATACTATTGAAAGCGTTTACTTCACCTTTTTTCTTCATCTGGAGCTATCAAGAGACTGAGGAACCCTAAGAGAAATCTAGAGGCTGAAAAAGCTAAGTGCTAAAAGGCTGTTCTTAGCAAAAAATAGTCACTAAGTATAAAAAGTGATTTAGTAAAAGATAGTACATAGTCCATTAAATGAATTAATTGGTAAATTAATTTTCTACAAAAAGGCACACAGATCACAAGACAGTAAAAATATCTGATGAAAAGTGGGCATTCATTTAAATTTTCTTGGTGTTGGTGTTGTTTGGGGACTAGGTAATGAAGGATTCTAGCATCTATCGACAGATGAATCACAAAACTTTATCAGCTAATGCTGTAAAGCCAAGACACACAGAAACAGTACTCACTGGGGATAACACAATCAAACATATAAATAGTTAACAATAATTAAATGAATCAGCCTATTGATCCTTGCTTATCTTAGTACTGAATAATGAAAAAACAGTATTTAATATTCACCTATCAGTTTTAGAACCTTAATTTCCTGAAATCAAAGGGACAGAACTAAATGATTTATGAAGGTCCCTTGCAGTTCTTAAATAAAAGCTTAGCCTAATTCCAATTAAATTAAATGCTAGGAGAAGCTCTAGTTTAAAAGGGAATTGGTTTATTGTTAGTCTATATATTCTCTTTTTCCTATATCCCTGCAGATATAGGGAACTGTAATAAAAACAAACAAAATCATGTAGAAAACCTAAGTGAAATGTCGGAAAACATAACTCTAGAATTTTGAAGAACTCTTACCAATAGGCAAATAAAACTGAATAAAGAAAAAGATAATTTAAGTTTTCTGTCATCAACTCCACTAGCTTCACTGATAAAATGCAGAAAGATTATTTCTTTCCCGAACTACCTCTTCTCTTGACTTTAGGTACCAGTGTTTGAACACAAATACACAGACAGGTCAAAGAGAAAATGGGTAGCCTTGTCTCTGTTGTACAGGTATTACTTTTCAGTGGTGTAAATCTTGTGTATTTCTTTCCTCCATACTGTTTTTCAATGTTTACCCAGACACAGTAATTTCTTTAAACAATACAAGAGGGGAATAATAATCCAATGTTATTTAAGTATTTGGAGACAGCAAGAAGGCTCGGAGTGCCGTTTTCTTAGATGTTATTAGTTCAATGCATTGGATAATAAATCATCAAATCTTTGTGAACATTGCCTTCTAAGTATTTCATTATCCTTTTGCACCACTGTGTCTCCAGACACAAGCACTTGACAACTGTAGCAATCTTATAATGTCCCTTTTAACTTCTTCCCCCTTTTAATCTTGCTTTTCCTCAAGGATTTTTGAAATGTGAATTTTAATGGCTAACCTCTATGTGTAAAACCACTCAATGGCCTCCCACTTACCTTATAAATAATGAATAAACAAAGTAAATTAACTGGGCATATGAAGACCTAAAGGGAATGGCCCTACTCCTGAAAGAAGACTCAGCTTGTGCTCTGCACCTTCACCACACACACTGGTATTCTTTCCATCACTAGACATACTGTTTTATCTTACATCTAGTGTCACTACATGTTCACTGGTTCTTTGGTTAACCTTTTCTTTTCACCTTCTCTTTTCTAGATTATTTGTTGTTCTTTAACATCACAGGTCAAAGATCACTCCCTAGGCCAATCATACCCTAAAGCTAAGCCAGAATTGGTGAATGCTTACAATTTCAGCACTGAGGACATCAAGGAAAGAAAATCATGAGTTCCAAGTTCAACCTGAGCTAGACAGGGTACTCATACCAGGCCTGGACTAGGTAATGGGATTCTGTCTTAAAAAAAAAATAGAACAACATAAAAAATATACAACAGTGGCTCTATTCTTTTATAATGAAAGGTCTTATCACATGCAACACATATACAATGACATATTTGCATGATGGTTTGATTGATCATTTTTATTTATTCAATGGAGCAAAGACTCCAAAGACAGGAAATTACATGTTTTATATACTTTTTGATCTTCATACATAAATGTTTCCCACTACTACTTGGCAGATTTTTAATACATATGCATTGAATTGATGTATAAATAAATGGAAGCAATGAAAAAAAGTTTAAAATTTCATTAAGTAAATTTATATTAGGTAAAGTCTTACTAATAAAATTAGAAATATGCAAATTAAGAATCATTTACTGATGTAAAACAGAGAAAAATAGTCCTCATCACAGAATGCAGATTGTGCAGGAACAATGAAATTTCAAACCTTATATCAAAGAATTCTCATTACATATAACCTACTTAGGGGCCATAGGATGCTCAACATAAATAGTCTTAAAAAAGCTAAAATGAATACTATCCTAAAAGAATGGAATTAGAGCCAACCACTAAAAATTGTTCATTATAGGATCAAATATAAACTAATCTTATGAGTAAATATTTAATGTTTCAACTTAAGATAATAGATGTCTCCATTAAACATGATCAGAAAACTTTTCAAGTAGAATCAACACAGTTGAATATGAAGGTTTGAGATGAAAGACAAGAAGATAAATGTGTTGAAATGGTAAAATAAGAAAGGTTAGAAGGAAAGTAAATACACATGGGTACAGCACATGATATAATGGGCATGCAGTTATGTATACTTCAAAGTAAGGAAAAGGAAATTAGTGACCATTCAACATCAATATTATTTTGAATGAAGATAAATTACAAAATACATTTATTAGAAAATAGGCACAGAGTGATAATTCTGTGGTGACACTGTTATCCTAAAGATCAATGTAAAATTTGTGAAACATCTAAGACTTTATTGAGCCTGCCACAAGTTGGTAGTCTAGAAAATGTAACACCTAGGTCTAAAATCAAAGTACTCAGTAATGTAAGAACATAATGCATGACCTCAGTTCTTGCATCAGTTCCTCAATACACCTCAATCTCACAAGTAGGATATGGAGTGGTACAAAAAGATCTTGTACACAAAATGAGTTTGTATTACAGTTAATGAATCCAAAAGATAAAAAAAAATGTATCAAAGAGTCTATTAAAGGAGACATCTATCAAATCCTTCATATCATTGCTCTGGAGGAAACACTGTCTTATGTTGTATAATTTCCTAGAAGGAGATATGACTTTGTCTTAGTAGACTTTTGTCTACACAGATATCTTTGAAAAGAGAGACTACTAAAAAGTTTATAATGCCTTTGCTCCAAAGATATCTAGTGACCAAGGCTTCCAGAGACAATTGAATGACAACTAAATAAATGATAAAATTTATATAACTGTACTTAAAGGGAACAAGAAACTTATAAAAATAAAAATATGCATCTTGTTTATCGATTGGAAAATCAATGTTGTCCATCGCATAAAGTTGATTGCAATATACGTCTCTCTGTGTATTTATATGCCACGTTAATAAATCAACTTACACCTGTCTATATTCTCTCTTTCTTACGTACATAAAAGTGTTTCTGGTTTAAATTAAAAAACAGTAAATAAATATTTAGTCTTTAATTCAGGATTTTGTTCTAATTTTGCTTGCAGATTTTTATACTTAAAGAAGTACACGATGAATTTAAGACTTTAGTATGTCAAAATCTCAAACAAATAAGAAGAAATATAGCTGAGAAGCAGGTTCATATTATAGAATAAATTGCCTTTACTACCTTAATATATCTTAAGTTGCTATGAATCAATTAGAAAAATTGATGTCTTAATTTCTTGATCTTAGTAATAAATTAGCAAATATATAACATCAAATTAATTAAATAGATAAAATTCTAAATGGTGAATTATTGATATGGTAGTTGATCTTTCTCAGATGAAGCTATCAAGAGATCAGCATAAGGATCCTTATGCATTTTATGACCTAGCAATGGAAGTTATATTGCATCTATTTTGCAATATCTTCTTGGTTCAGTAGGTTCAAGTCAATTTATTACTGACAAGTACTTACAGAAGTGTAGGAATGGCAAAATGAGGATCACTGAGAACCATTTTGGAATTTGGACAATCAACTTTTTGCTGGCACCCAATAAGCACATCACTTTCATATTTGAAATTGGTATACATCCTGTTGAAACCTGTAAGTGTCTCCAGAAACTAACATAGCATGGAAATCCAAGATTTCTTCCTCTAACGCTCAGATTCATGTATGGATGGACATTTGATGTATAGTTCATCAACTACAATCCTTGATTAAGATGCATATCCTACCTTCCGTAAAGCCAATATTCAATGCTGAAACAGATGCAAAGTAACCACTATAGACTCCTCCATCAACAAAATAGGAAATAGAAGCACACAAGAGTCATTGACTTATTAAAGAAAGAAGCCACCTGTTTTGACAGGGAGTATATTAGCAGTTCTTTAATTTGAGTTCAAAGTTTGGAATGGTACTGCTATCTCAACCTTCAGTTTCCTTTTTATTAAGTTAATTTTTTTATCAACAGTTGTATCTTTTTAGAACTGAGCAACTTTTGCAAACTGACACTTGTTTATAGAAGCTGAAGGGTCCAAAAATCTCTTTGTAATTTTGACTTTTCTATACCTTTTATTCCACATTATTGGTATGTTTGATAGTATAATTTTCTTAAAAACTTGGAATACTTTGTGAATCTTTGTCACTTCTCTGAGCAAAAGTCACATAAACAATCCTTCTAAGAAAAGACCCTGTTCTCTTCATGTTTTTTTTTTCTCAGTAAACCAAGGAACAAAGAGGTCCCAAGAGGACCTGTTATTTAACTCAATTCTCTGAAGCATTCTGAACTCTTAACTAAATATTTTACTGTTCTTTTCTTGTATCCATGCTATTCTCACTTTTCCTGAACATAATTTGGATTTGACCTACTTTAAAAGCTATTTCTTAATTTTACTATCATTTGTCATCGAAAGAGACTGAAGACTTTCAAACTAAGTAAATGTTGTCTTAATAGTTAGTGATCTTATTTAGTTACTTCTTGTTTTTGTTTGCCTATACACACTGTTTTCTCTAACCCAGAAGAAGCACTCAGGAAGAACGTTCAGCATTCTGTCAAGAAATCTTTAGCTCAGTCACTCAGGCTATTGTATATTTTCTAATTTCCACACTACTAGATACGACAGTGTTGCTAAATATTACCTAATAAGAATGTCCTCTGTAAAATTTTCCAAACTTGCCCTTAAGTGCCCATTGACAGCTCTCTTATGGGAAAAAAATAGCTTCCAGTAACAGTCTTTTCTTGGCTCTTTAAAATTTTACTTACATTCTCTTCATTCCTTCCTATCTTCAATTCAATGCCTAAGCCTACAGCCATTTCACATATATAGGTTTTGTTATGGGCAACATCATGAATGTTGCCATAATCTATAGATTCTATATCAGATATATATATATATATATATATATATATATATATATATATATATATAACTGTGTAACAAACTGCAGGAAAACAAAGTTGTTTAAAACAGTAATAAAAAATAAATGGCATATTGTCTCTCATAGTTTCTGTGGGTCACAAAATTTGGAGTTGCTTGGTTGCCAGTTGCCAGTTTCAGGATACTCATGTCTTTCCACCTCAACCAGGTTGCAGTAATCTATGGTGGCTCATTTAAGTGGATGGCAAGATGGACTCTCCACGTGGATTGGTTCAAAGTTCTCCCACACTAGATCTCTCCAAAGAATGATTGAATTTCTTAATTATATTTCAAATGGTTATCCCCAGAGTGAAGGAACTGAGAAACCTGGGTAGAAAATACATCTTTTATGACTTACCTATGGAAGTTTAAAACTGTCTCTGTGCTGTAGCTTATTGATAACACAGATCAGTCTGATTTAATATTGTAAAGGAAGTGAAAATACAAGAAGACACAAATACGATGTAACTAGATTCAAGAGGATTAATGTGGAAGGGTGTTTTGTCATACTATTAAAGCCTTTTAAATATTTAAGATATATCTCATAAACATTTTTCGATATTTCAAAGACTATTCACCGAATAATTTCTATTTTTAAAAATATTTCCCTTCTGTATTAGTATACATTTTATCGTAAATTGAAATCCATGAAATTCATTCTTGCATCAAGATAACGAATATATCTGAACCTGAAAGAGAAAAATCTGCTTAATTTTGTGCATATTGTTGATTTCCTCAAATATTATTATAAAATTAAGCTCTAAAACTTCAACAGCTGTTTAAGACAGATTTAAAAATAATTTAAGAAAGAATAAAGTTAGAATTGTCATAAGCATCTTGAAGACATTTGCCAAATTTTTCCCTTTCAAAGAGTTTCCATTTTTCCTTGCTTGATAAGCAAAAAAGGAGCAAATCAAATAGCAACAACAACAACAAAACAAGCAAAATACAGAAAGAAAGAAACATGAGCACTGTAAATTGTGCTGTCTCTGCGTCATGTAAAATACCCGAAAATCTTCTATACTTTAGGTATACATCAGTATAGTTACAGATATAAGGACTAGGAACCAAACTGTTTGGGTTTGAACCAGTAAATCAAAGGTAAAATATTAAATACCTCTTTTTCTTCACTTGCAAAGTGGAGAGCATTATTACCAATTTTGTAAAACTGTTGACAGAACAATACATCACAAAATTCTGATAAAAGAGTCTGAAATACTGCAAGCACTTGCTATATAGGAGTGATTGTTACTTCCACTAAAGTAGCCACTTTTTTTCCCTACAACTCTATTATTAAGAAAAGTACACATATGAGGTAGGTATTTACTGAAACATTTTCATTGAATATAAATTATCCAATAAAATTAAATGCATTCAGTTTCACAGTTATTACAAAATTTCTTTATTTTACAAATTAGCTTCTAACAGACTGCTTTCTGCTAAACAGGGTGTGTTAAAACCATTTCATTTGCATTTGATTTGATAGTAGTACCAGGACGACTTTAATGATTATTTCATTTTCTCTTCTTCTTCCATACATTCACCAGTTAAGGAAATACACACACACGCGCGCGCGCACACGCACACACACATTTTTAAATATTATATATATATATATATATATATATATACATTTATGCATTCATATGTGTGTATATATGTAGGGTTTATTTGTCAAGATATATGATTATTCTTTTTACTGAATTTCTCTATATTCAAATTTATTTAGCTATTAAAGCAAGATGATTTTCCAGAGCTCTGGACTCCCACTGCTAAATAAAAATCTGTTTCATCATTCTTTTTATAACATTCTTCTCAGGTGTGCTAAAGCCTGACCTTAGGACTTTAATATGTATTCAAAGGGAAACTGGAGTTTTCTGTCACTAGACCACAGACTGATTTAACATGACAGTAACAATTTGCTTCTCTGAACTGCTGTTAGGGCATACCAAATTTCTCAAACTGGCTACTATTGATAGAAAATTGCTTTTATGGATTACATCAAACTGAAACCTTTTTGTACTGGAAATACAGTGATCAACAAAGTATCTTATGGAAACACACATACTTGCAAGCCATAGATTTGAGAAGGAGTGAATATATGAAATACATGTGAGAGTCAATTTAAAGATACTAAAAACAGAAATCCAATTTAAAAATGGTGAAAGACCTGAATGGATATTTCTCAAAAGAAAGTAAATAAGTGGGTAAAAGGTATATGAAAAATGATCATAACTAATCCTCAAAGAAAAGCAAACTGCAAATGAAACACACATGAGACAATGTCTCACATTTGTTATAATGACTATTATCAAAAAACAAGACACAGTACATACTGGTAAAGATTTGGAGAAACAGGAACTTTTTACACTATTAGAGGAAATGTAAACTAGTCCAGCCATTACAGAAACCACTATGGAGGTTCCTCAAACAATTAACATTAGAGCTACCATCTCCTCCAGTAATCCTATTCTTGTGTATATATGCAAAGGAAATAAAATCAGTATGTTGAAGAGATATCTGGGTCCCCATGTTGATTACAGTATTTAAAGTGATCAAGCTATGGAATCAATACTGACTGATTGAGAAATTGTGATACATGCACACACACACACACACACACACACACATACACACACACGTGCAGTCCACAGTGGAATTCTGTTCAGCCTTTTATAATAAGGAAATCTTGTCATTTACAAAAGCATGAATTAAAGTGGAAGGTATTATGCCAAATAAAATATTCCAAGCATGCAAAGATTAATACTGTATTATTCACACTTACATGTATAATCTTATAAATGTTGACCATTAGAGAAATGCAAATCAAAACAACACTGACACTCTATCATACTTCGGAAAGAATGGCTATCATCAAGAACTCAAAAATCAATTTTTGGTGAAGTTGTGGGATGAAAGAACATTTCTAAGTGGTTGGTGAAAATATAAACTAGAACATACACTATGGAACTCAGTATGAATATTCCTCGAAGAAAAATTAAAACCAGAAATTCCAATTGGTCCAACCGTAAATCTTCTGAGTATCTTTTCAGTTAAAGACATATTACAGTTGCACATAGCAGAACAATTCATTATAACTAAATTTAAGAAGCAAACAATATGCCATTAACAGATGAATGTTTAAAAAATGTAACAAATGATAAATTTCAGCCATTCATAAGAAAATAGACTATTTGGAGACCACAATGATAAGTGAAAGAAATCAGACACAGACAGCTAAATATCACATGATTTTTCTTATATAAGAAACAAAAATTATGAATAATTTAAAGAGCAAAATAAAAGAACAATGATAGAAAACACAGAAAGAGATGTGAGGAGATGAAAAGGGATATGTGGAAGACAAAAGAGGAGAGGGTAGGAGGAGGGAAAAAGGGAACAAAAATGATTAAGTTGTGATTATGTATGTGCACCAATTCCTCAGATGAATGTAATTGCTACACTTTACTATAATAAATAAATATTGCATATTATTACACCAAACTGAATGTAAAAATCTGCCTAAAATTTTGAAGACAGAAGTAGAGAATGGAATAACAGCTCCCAGAAGTCTAGCAGGGTTAAGTAATGCAGTAGTAAAGGAAAAATTGTTAGCCAAAGGGTACAAAGCTTCAGTTTGGATGAATAAGCTCAGAATATCTATTGCACAATCTGGAGACCAGTGAATAGTAATGTATTATATGCTTGAAAATTGCTATGAAAGCAGATTTTAAATGTTCTCATCACAAAACCGAATAAGTGTGCTGATGGATATTTTAAATAGCTCTATTTATTAACTTAATGATATGTATACGTATCAAAATACTACTTTTACTACAAATATATACAATTACTATGTGGCAATTTGTTAATAAATTTGGTTAAAACAATTTTAAATAGGAATAAATTTACATTTAATTTTTTTTGTTTGTTTGGTTTTTTTGTGGCACTAGGGTTTTTTTTTTTAATTTTATTTAAGCGAAGAAAAACAAAACAAACAAAAACTACAACAACAACAACAAAAAAACGACATATATAGTAAAAACAACAAGCAAAAGAGACAAGCAAACAACTAGCATAAATACACAACATTGCAGGTTTACAAAACCGGAAGATAGAAGCTTGACAATGGTTGCAATTTGCGCATCGTTAT
>RJWM01030160.1:0-23691 GCA_004363535.1 Dasyprocta punctata
CTCTAGCATCATTCCGTCTCAAAATTCAGTGTTCATGACAATTTTGGGTGGGCTTATCATCATGCAGATTTGTAAACCCAACCAAGAAATTTTGGAGATCTGATGAATTAACAAATTACCTGTCCTAACTGCTTGAAAAATTAATTAGAATTTGACTTGTTCTCAGGTTCCCAGATCATGCTACTGATGTTCCATGGACCACATTTTGCATAGTATCTGGTTGTAAAACAGTGTTTCATTTGAATGGAAGGCCTACATCTGGGATGGCTAGCTGGCTGTTTGCTTGCTTTTTTTTTTTTTTGTTTGTTTGTTTTTACCAGTGAGGAAGACACTGGAGTGCATATTTGGCTAATGAAGGAGAATAGAACTGAGAGAATTATGATGAACTCAGGATGAAGATCTGAGGACTTAGTGAAGCTCAGGTCCAAAGTGCATCTAAATTCTCCCTTCTTTAGACATTTCAGTCACATAGACTAATAGATACTCTTAGATTAAAGCATTTTCAGTAGATCTTGATATTGATAACACTGAGAATTCAATCTCATCAAAGATTAGATTCTGTATTGTGAAAAATTTCCCTTAATTTCATTGGTTCTGTTTCATTTCGTATTTTTCTGGTGTTTCCAGGTGAGATTCAGATGAGCACTGAGAAGACACCACGTGGGTTTCCAGGCTGATAAAGCTGCTCTGAAGTAGGCTGTCATCATTTTAGGAGTGATATTTAAAGTCTTATGTTAAAAAAAACCCTTGCCTGTAAATTTCTTCAGTAATGCTGTTTGATTAATTCACTAATTTTGTAAGATAGTAATAGATATTTTTTTTGTCTAGGGTGTCAGTATCAATGTTTTCATTAAAATTCTCATTCCTTAGAAAATATTGTATTGGAAAATTCTAATAAAATATTAATCTAATTTATGAAAACTAGCTAATGAAAATTCTAGTAAAATAACAACAAAGCCCAATTACTTGCCTTTTAGAGTTTAATCTAATGTACTATCAATGTATTTAAATAAGCATTCTTCACTTAAACTGTTTCATACTTAAACATACCTGTGCTTATTAAATTGACATAGAACATTCTGTCCATTGCACAGTTATTAGTTTGGAAAGTGGCCCTAACAAAGTACCACAAACTAGCTGTGATCTGAGCAGAAGAAATTCATTTCCTTATAGTTCTGGACCCTAGATATCTGAGATCAAGTTCTTGGCAGGTTTTGTTGCTCCCGAGACCTTGCTTCTTAGGTAGCAGATGATCCTATTCTCCTTGTCTCCACGAGGTCTTCTTCTATGTATCTGTTTACTAAATCCCTTCTCCTAAGTTTACCAGCCATCTTCAATGAAATTATTTTGACTTAATTATCCCTTTGAAGGCCTTACAGTCAAATAAACTTATATTCTGAGGAATGGTACACACGGATTGAGGAAGGCATTTAATCTCCTAATCTATTATTTTAGATTTCTAAATCTTCTCTCTCCACCTCTTTCTTTCCTTCCGTCTTTCCTTTCCTCTTGTTTTCTTCATGCTAGAAATTATTCTCAGTGTCTTTACTGTCTTTCTAATACGTGGAAGTGGATATTAGGTATGATGACTTAATGTTCAGTGATGAAGCTTGTGTTGTGCAAATTATCAGAATATTTACTTCTCAAAGATGCTATGCTTGGTAAGGTTTCAGTAGAGGTTCAAATGTATCATGGCATGTAAGAAATCTCCAGCAAACATTTTCTTTTCCTAAAAGGAATGACAAATTACCTGCTCATAAAATAAAGGTAAATTTATCACAAGCCTTCCTACAAACCTTCCAAAGAGGATTTGAAAATGTATGGTTTGACCTTGGTTGAATGTGAAACTTGTAAATTAGTAAGACGTACTTGTGGTGAACATAAAATGATTTATTTCTGTTCTTGGCAAATAAGCATTTCCTGTGCTCTGTACTTTATTTTATTGTTAAAATAAAGTACTTGAAAATGTAGCTATAATATACCACTAAATGATTGTTTCTACTGAATTGGCCAGATAACACTATTAAAAGCTTAAATTCAATTAACTCTGTATGAATGATTTGTAGGATAACATGTATTAGGTTAACTTATCTATACATACATTGAAATCAATCATAAGAATGCCGCTGACAGTTACTCTTTGATAATGAAAAATTGTAATGAAGGCAATAGCAAACTCTTGTAATTTTCCTATTTTTGTTTAAAAGGAGTAGGAAAACTTAATGTGCATGTTTTGCATTTTTAGCAAATACATTAATATGTTTAAAAGTTTCTCTTTCAAAGCAGATTTCCAAGTTGTTTTCTATCTTTAATCTGTTTATTGCAAATTCTTTTTACTTCTTTTCCTCTTTTATCACAAAATTTGTATTTCTTTTAAATGGAGTTTTCAGTATCAACAAAAAGATTTTATTCTCTATATTGTCTAATATAAAAACTCAAGTAATAACCAATTAACATATTTGAGGAAATAGTATTTCAAAATGATTTGTAATATTCTCAGAGGAATATAATTTATTTGGTGCATATGGCTTCCAAACGTCTAAATACCATAATTTTTGTATATAACTCCAAAAGTAAGATAATGAGAAGCTTATGCTGTTAGTGATACTAGGTTGAAGATCCTGACTCCAAAGAAATTTTATGAAACTTTGGGTTCCTGATGATACGTTTGGGCCATTAGTTTGCAACTGTCAAGTGTCCTAAGTTATTTCCTTTTCCAGTATCCCTTGTAGTATTTGCTTTGCAGAAGATCTACTTCTTGCTTTATTTTTTACATAAAATTACAGTAAACATCTGAGTCACACAAAATACAAATCATAAAGATGACACAGACCTCAGTCCATACCTAACATTTTAACCAGACATTTACATTGCCAAGTGGAAATTCACAGGTGCGCAGAAAAAAACCAAGCCCCAAGTAGGAAAAGGAGAGGACCTGGCACCGGAGCCCGCGTCCTCAGGTGCTCGCTTTCTAATTAACTTCTCTGCGGCAAATTCAGTTCTGCTGGGTGCATTGCTATCTACCCTTCAACTACTATTGCTTTGTATTCTACTGCAATCATCTTACTAGTTGTAGCAGCGCTCTACTGTCTTTCCGAAAGACCCGTTCATGCTGCCATCCATGGACAGAACAGCCGCCCTGCTGCCCCGAGTCTTCCCCTGCGGGGATTTTCCCGAGCTGCTTTCTGACTTCTCGGGTCCCAGGCCCTGCAGCTGGTGTTGACACTCTATTCCTGTTATCTGATGGCGGTTTCCACTGGTCTTATACTGGACGCAAATGAAGGGGGAAAACAAGCCACATTCTCATTTTTTTCTGATTGACAGACATTATCGTTAAAACATTACTGACTTTAACTACATAATATAGTAGTTTAGTCATTTGTTAAAATCTTGCCATTTGAGTGTGTTCAGTTTCTTTCAAATAAATAATGACTTATCTGTAGAAGCCTTATTTATAACAGTGATTGTGGTCAAGTCTTTTTTGGATTATTTTTTTTGGTAATAGAGTCTTTTAAGCCAACACAGGCAGGACCCACTCATGAACAAAGATATCTTACTCTTCTGTTCAGTGCTTCTCGGAATAAAGTATATTTTCATAGAGTCATAGAGTTTAGGTTGCAAATAGTTCAGTCAGTTGGAACCTTAGTTGATGTAAGAGATTATGTTATGGTAATGGAAAAATCTACATGTAGACAGTAACTAGGAACAGCTATTCTTATAGAGCATTAATCTATCAATGTACTGAAAGTCAGTGCTTAAAAAAATCTTTGTGTGAGGGGAAAAAAGATTATAGGACTAAATTATATCCATTTAGAAGTAAATCATTAAATAATTGTCACATGATTGAAAAATAAAATTGTATATTAATAATGAACCTCAGAGAGAGAATAAACAACTCACTTAATGTTAGCTAAGTTACAGCAAAGCCAGAGTAAAAATTTTGTTTTCATATCCCATAGTAATGCTTTCTCATATATTAAGGATTAAGTATGCAATTAATATAAAATGCTCACTTGTAAATGATAAGTAGGACAAATACAGGTGCTAGATTTCTGACCAGCCTGAAAAGAAAGTTACAGTAATCCCCTCCGTCTGAGATTTTTACTTTGGGTTGTTTTTATTTCTTGTGGTCGGTCGTGGTTTAATAATATTAAGAGGAAAATTCCACTTAGCAGAGTGTCGGCTACGGCTGTGTGTGTGGTAAGTGCATGCTCCCTGGAGGTTTACGTGCAGGAAGCGTGACGCCCAGGTGTGAAGTTGGGACCGCTAAGGGGGAGGGCATAGTAGGAGGTCTGCTCCCTCAGACAGGGTCAGTTCTCTTCTCATTGAGTAAGTTAGTTTCAAGAGTGAGTTTTCATAAAAGGGCAAGGTTGACGCTGCAATCAGTTTGTAATGCCAGACCAGAACAGACGTCAATGTCATACTCTGGAACCTTTACAACCGTGAGCTTTGCTTTATAAAGTACCCAGCCTCCAGTATTTTCTAACAGTCACATGAAATGTACTAATATGGTAACAGAAAATGCCACCCCCCCCCACCCCGTCAGTATACTTCAGTTTCTTAGCTGTCCAGGTAATAGTTTCTGTTCCAGTTCTGGCTGTTTCTGGTCTCTAAGACATGGCTGGTCGCTGTGATACACTTTGTATAAACCAGTCATCAATTGACAAGCCATTCTTGTGTCTCTGTGCTTCCTGCTTGCTTATCTCATGTAAGCCCTAGACCGCTAGAAATCAGGGCCTGATATTCTGGGAATGATTCAGATCAGTGCCTGTTGATGTAAATAAATCTGTCTCCAAATTCTGGGTGTCGTTTCGGGGTTCTGCTTTCCATCGAAGGTCAGCACTGCTCTGAGCAGCGCGAGGAGGTGTTGTGCTATTCCACACCGTCCTACTCGGCACCTGACTCCCTCTCTCAGGCCACCGGTGCTGCAGACATTGTCCATACATGAGCTACTAGGTAGCCATCTTGATGCTCAGATTGCTAGAGTATTGAGTAACTTTGTCTGCATAACCTAATTTTAATTAATTTAGTGGTCCATGCTATGGTTTGGGTCTGAAATGTCCTCCCACAGGCCTATGTGTGAAAGGCTTTGGGAGTAGTAGGAGCCTCAAGAAGCACAGCCCGCTGGAGGTCTCCTGGGCATTGGGAGTGACCCCGCGAAAGTGCCGGCGCCCCGACCTCTTCCTGTCTTCACTTCCTGACCACGTGAGGTGAGCCTTTCTTCTCTGCCGTGCATGCCACACGATGATGTGCTGACTCCCCGCAACCCAGAGCCGTGGGCCGAGTCACTGTGGGCTGAAACCTTACCAACCGTGAGCTAAAACTAACTTGTTCTCTTTAGATTGATTTGGCTCTGGATTTGGGTATAGTAAACATGAAGTTGACTAATGCAGTCCCGAAGCTAGAGAGAAGCCACAAAGTGCTTCTTGTCGTGAAAAGGTGGGAAGCATCTCACAGGCAGGTCTGTATAGAAAATGCTGCGGTGTGGGGAGCGGGCTGCTCTTTCCTCGTTGACCTTGGAGCTCTTTGAGGAAACAGTGTGAGCGATCTATGCACAGGAAGACTTGTTTCCCTAGAACCTCCAGCTCCTGCATGGTATGCACTAGCAAGTCCGAAGTCACCGAGAAACTTCTTTTTAAAATATATTTTATTATAACATTGAAAAGAGGGCAGCATAAACACACAGTGTGATATTTGACCTCGTTTTTTGTAAGACTCATCTGCCGTTGCGTCTGAGTCAGTGGATGTGGTTGCTATGTCTAGTGATTTCTCAGCGTGCTCATAAGAAATGTTCGATCATTTCTTCTCATCATGTGCTTTATTCTTGGAAATGGTTCACAAATATAAAAACAGACAAAAAGTGCTAACATAAATGAGCCCTGGTTGTGAATCCCAGGTTATTTCCTCTGGGAATGTATGGCTTATAAAAATCTAGGAGCAAAGCATGATCACTCTTCAAGGTGAAGGAGTGTTTGCAACTCTATACACTTCAAAAATTAACAAGTAAGCAAACATTTATTTTTCTAGTATTAGCAGGACTGTATATGTAATTTTAACAATATCATGAGCAAAAATTTGTTTGATACATTTTCGTACTTCCTATCACACAGCTGGTAATATTTTGGCTCACTAAATCATTAAATGAAATAATACAAGCCCAAGTTTAGTAATTAAATAAGACACATTACTTAATAATATTGTTACTTAGTAACAGTAGAAGCCTGTCTTCAGTGGCGCACACACCTGCAGGTAGTCTGAAACACTATCATCAGTAATCTGCATCGTATTCATCGAATCCTCCAAGGGCAGGTGACCTGCGACACGCGTGGACAGAACTGATTGGGAGTAGGCGTAGGAGACTAAGTTAGCTAGCGTTGCACTGATGTGCAGACTGCACTGACTCTGTGCCACTGAGTCATACATAATATTGTTTAAAAAGCACATGTTGATACCCACTCTTAGGCCTGGGTTGGACTTTGTTAGTCCACAGCACATTCGTCATCAGACCTTGGATTAATCCCTAATTAACATTTCAATCCGTGTATGTATGCAAGATGGGAACAGACATTTTGCTGGGCTCATAAAGCATTTGCATTTGTTTCCTTTAAGGGAAAGAGAAATCTGTATTTTGTAGCATAGTTATAAATGAAAGGAATTATTACTAATGCATATAGCCTATTCTGACTGACTTAGACAGTTGTATCAGGAATTTATCAAATAATGTCTCATATAATAAGCACAGCTTTCAGAATCAAATTTATAATTTGTCATTGAGAAAATATGACACTAATGTGTCTTAGTGGCCTAAAGACAATGATGAGTACTTTTCCTTCTGGATAGTTTGGGAAGGGAAAGTCCACTTAATACCAATTTCCTGTGACATAGTTGGCTCTTGATAAATATTACAAAAAAAACAGTAAAGAATTGATTTAGTGTGCAGAAAGGCATATAAAATACAATGAAGGTACAAAATAATTTAGATTTTTATGAGTCATTCAACCAAAACTTCTAAAATATGCTTTTCTTAAGCAGTGGCAAAGTTTATTCAAGAAAGCAAAAATGAAGAGTAGCAGAGAAACTGGCTCCTCAGAGTGAATTTGGGCCAAGTAAAGAGGAAAAGAAGGCGAGAGCAAAAGAAGGCGAGAGCAAAGGCAAAGTGCATGCCGTGTGTGGGAAGCACACTGTGGGCTGCCATGGAGAGTTAGGACGGCCCTCAAATATGCGTATTAACTTACCCGAAGATTCTCTCCATTTGTGAACTTCAAGGCTGATTCTCCACAGAATCATTTATGGAAATGTCTGAATCTTACAACAGAGAGCACACAAATTGGGAACTTCGGATAAAGAGAATAGAGATTATTTTTTCTGTTTGGTAGCTCAGCATATTTCAAGTGGACATTTAAGGAGGAAGTACATTAAGACACTGAAAATGGAAATTAAACATCACTTGACATCTCAGTCTTATACTGTTAAGAGGATGAAAAGGAAAATGTACCTCACTGTATACCAGCCAGTACTGCATTGCTGGGGTTGTGGATAAATCAATAACCTTCTAGTCAATATGCAATTCTATTCATAACATTTTGTTATTCCTTCCTTGAATTCTAAAGTTTTCCAGGTGTCATATTTCACCTCTGCATCATTCATCAGGCATGATTTCTAGACTTAATGTTTTTTCTCCCTAAAATCAATCCTCTTGTTCATTTTAAAAAGTTTTCTTAAAAGTTATTTTCATCTTCTCTTAGATAGGATTTGAAGTGAGCTGTGTCAATAGTCTGCTGTTCCGGTGAGCCTAGATGAACTGCCATCAAGCACCGACTGCGTAGGTAGTGCATGGAGCTCGTCGCTATGCAGATTTTGTGCCTCTTTCAGAGATCATTACACAACTGGAGCTCATGAGTCCTTTCCTTCACCAGCACGCGGAGGATGAGCTGAAAACTAACCTTGATTTATGGGAACATGAGTGAGAGAAATGTAGGATTTGGTATCTCTAAGGAATTTGCAACCTTGTCTGAAGGGAAAGTGACAAGGAGTAATGTTAATCGGGTGTGGGCAGTCATTGTGCTAAATCTTTACCAATGATGTCTTGATCTTACCAACATCTTCCAAAGGGTGGACATTATCATTGAGGTTTTAATACAATAATTACTAAGAACTGGGGATGGATATTCAGTTTAATTCTTAGGTTTAATGTTCAATGGAGTTACCCTCTTTATTATAATCCTGTAAGAAACATCGTACCTTACAAAGCTTACTAGTAATAAGTATGTTACTGTATAAGTCTATGAGGTTTTGATATGAAGAGGAAAGGAATAAAAGGCTTACAGGGAATACTTCTTAAGGGACAGGTGTTAAATCCAAAGAACCAGTAAGGTGAATCAGTGAAGGGCAAGTTGTTTTAGCTGTTAATGAAAGAGTCCATAATTATTCAATAATTTTTAACTTTTCACAAGAATGTCTCCTACCTTCTGAATGTAAAGGGAATAAAACATACACACACACACACACACAAAGGATTTTTTACGATTATAAAAGGAAAACAGTTAGAATACAACTGAAATTCGGAGACTGGCAGCTGAAAAATAAACCTGTGCATTATTTGGTGTTATTGCCAATAAATTCTACATTTGGCTTAACCTGACACAATAGCAATGATTCATATTTGTGTGCATGTGCGCACACACGTACAAGTCATATTTTCAACAAAAACATAAAATAAAGCAAATATCTCACGTATCATGTGATTTCCTTGATTATTAGAACTGGAAGCTGGAAATGACTTGAATGGCAAGAATGTGCTGGTGATTAATGGATGTCGGGGTGGGGAGCTCAGGAGCCTCTGGTTCATGCTTCCAGCTTTAACTGTGCTTCCTGATGAGTCATTGTATTTTGGTGTTGATTTTCTTCTAAACTAAGCTCTGTGTTACCGCTTTGTTCTTCGTTAATTTCTAAAGGGGAGCATACACAGTCCATCCAGATAGTCTGGTTTCCTAACAGCTGTGCCTGATAACTTTTCTGGAATAACTGACAGAAAACAAGGCTGATGTCTCTGGAGCAGTTTGAGTGGCTGCTTTACATGCTTTATTCCATTTTACGCTCACTGGATTCTAAGAATAGATGTTACCATTCCACTTTTACAGATAGAAAAACTCAGGCTCACGCAGAGAAAACAGCTGCAAACTCACGCAAATATTAGTCTGACCCTAATGCTAAATGGCGCCAGAATCTCAGATTGAAATATGACTCTAAACATGCAGTGCCTCAAGAAAGAAGGAGGTATTCTCTATCTGACTTTTATGATATTAAGCTATGATTATCACCAAAAGAAACTGTCACTTAAATTAATACAGCAGTTGTTTTTCTAGAAAGTTTGCAATTATCCCTTGGCAAAGGTGATACTTTTGAATATTAATAATGGAAAGTAGTTATTTAAAAAAAACTACAGTTATCAAGAAAAAGATTTCTAGTCACCTCGGCTATTGGAAATGGATTAAGGCAATAAAATAATATTCACAGAAAAACTAGCACTTTATTAATTCAATAGGAGAAAACTTGGTAAAAGCAATATGGCTGTGTTTCTCTATGCTAAGTATTGTATAGTATCAGTGGCTTCACAGATGTTTGTATGAGTTTTTGTTTCTGTGAAGTTGGAAGCAGAGAACTAAGAGTTTGAAAAGTTGTGCACTCTCCTGACTGGCCCACATGTTATAGATTTGATAAGGATCTGATTTCATCATCCCAGTTTCAGAGGTGGTGCACTCTGCTTCTCGTTTAGCATGAACGCCATGCAGCATTTTAGCTGTCTACTAGGGTTCTTGCAGATCTCACACACGCTAACTCAGTAGTTAAGAAACTAAGAGGGTCCTTTGAAAATCGCATGAAACTGGAAGGAGAGAAGGCATCCCGTTTTTTAAGGAAACATGTTTTTAGAGAAAATACAGGGCATAAGTAGAAAGTGAAAAGTAAATATAAAGGTAAGTTATTTTGGCAAATGTTTTATTAACACAACAGACTGAACAGAAAACAGCAATGTTTCAAGGATGGGCTGGTTGAAGATTTTAGCCTTTATTATTTGAAATCGGATGCAGTCCTGGCTTTTGGTTAAATAATTGGATATATGGCACAACCTATGCTTTTAATCAGATTTTTAAGATTATTTTTATTATTAGTATATGTCTGGCACACGTTCACAGTGCGCGATTATTGCACTCATCCCTGGGATGTGTCACATCTCGATCATTCTTACTCCCCACCCCTCTCCACAATGTCTCCCTACCTACTTTTGGAAAATGGATGGATAATAATGCAACATGAAATCAATCAGATACAGAAGGTTAAATATAAATGAAAAATGAAAAATATAAATAATTTAGAGAGCAAAATAGAAGACAGATGGTAGGTGTCATAGTTCGTGACTGTGGCACAGTGCGGAGAAGTCTGCTGGGAGTCTCTGTCCAATCCAAACTCCAAGAGGGCCCAAGGGGCCCCCTTAATAAAGACTCCTCAGAAAGTCACGTAAGGGCAGCCTGGACTGAAGTTCTGTGGCCTTTTATTAATGGAACCAGGAAGCAAGGACCCAAGGGAAAAAAGCTCTGGGC
Organism: Dasyprocta punctata; assembly: GCA_004363535.1. Taxonomy (NCBI): domain Eukaryota; kingdom Metazoa; phylum Chordata; class Mammalia; order Rodentia; family Dasyproctidae; genus Dasyprocta; species Dasyprocta punctata. The sequence continues at coordinate 10,599 of RJWM01030160.1, forward strand.
CAGAATGCATGCAGGGCACAGCGGGAGGACTGTGAAGTGACAGGCAATGCGTCAGATCCTGCTGTGAGTTGCGTCCCTGTAGACTGTCTGTTAAGCCCTGATCGTGCACTCTGGGGGTTTCGGGGTTGTGGCTCTGCACATCCATGTCACACCTAGCTCTGGCCAGTGCCCCCAGAGGTAGGAGACAGGGAGACGGATTGGAATGGGTGACACACAGTGCAGGAGAGGTTTCCTTCTCATCACAGTGCTTCTTGATCTGCTGCAAGGCCCTGCGCTATCCTGTACTCCCCCACACTTGAGTCTCGGGGGAGCCCCTATTCCTGTCACATCTCTCACGTTACTGGGCGTCAGTGTGGTATTTCCACACCGCACGCCACGTGCCCTGACCCTATCCAAGCCTGCCTTCTTTAAGCCCATCCCCATTCTCTAGTAATCACAACTCTGCTTTCAGGAAGTGTGACTTTGGCAGCCTCCATGTGTGAGGGAGATCATATGGTCCTTGTCATGACCTGCCTACCTTGTTTCACTAGCACAGAGTCACTCAGTTGCGTGTACCTTGAGCAATGCTGGGATGTCTTCCTTCTCCATTGCTGAGTGTCTTGGTTGCCCAGGTCACTGCCCGCAGCGCTGGTCTCTGGGTGGAGGCACTGGCCCAGGGCATCCTCACTGAAGCTGTGGCACAAGTAAGCAGCCCCAAACCAGCCAGGGGCACCTCCAGAAAGGTTTACCAAATGAAGAGATTGGGTGATAAGTTCTCATGCCAGTTACATATTTTTATATTAACAAATCCATGTCAGTTTTATTTACTCTTCTGGAAGAGAGTAAATAAAAAAGCAATTCCAAATGAATCATTCCAAAGAAGTGAAAATGCTTAAAATATGAACTGTTAGCTAGTGAGGTGAAAGACTCCTGTAATTCCAGCACTTGGGAGGCTGAAGGAGGGGGATCACAAGTTCAAGTAACTCGGAGAGATCTTGTTTCAAAATTAAAAAATAAACAAATTTAAAAGAATTGGGAATGTAGAAAGTCCCTGGGTTCAGTACCCAGTGCAAAGAAAAAAAAAAAAAAGAAAGAAAGAAAGAAAGAAAAGACCTATAATAAAATGCTAGACCCTAGTCAGGATCCTCATAGGAGAAAAGTTAGCTTTTTTTCTTTTTCCTGTGCTGGGAATGGAAACAAGTGGCTGCTACCCTAAACTAGGCGAATGTTCAGCCCTGGCTTGAGGGCCGAGGCCTCCCTGTGCTGCCCATTCCCCCTCCCCTCCCCCTTTCCCTCTCCTCTCTCTTTTTCTCTCTTTCTCCCCCCCTTTCCTTCTTCCCTCCCTCTCTCTCTCCATCTTTCCTTCTCTCCCTCTCTCTTGTCTCACTATGTTGCCCCAAGTTGGCCTAGAACTCTTGGGATCAAATAATTCTCCCACACCAGTCCCCCGAGTTCTGGGACTGCAGGCAGGTACCACCACGCCCATCTTACACCAACCCCCTTAACTGAACTATTTAAAGAGGGTCTGATGAGAGGACTACTTCAGAGTGTGGAACTGCTAAGGGACACTGTTCAAGGGGAGTGGTGCACCCCAAAGCTGGCGACAACAAGGGGATATTTCCATTCTTAGGCCTGAAGAAGCAAGCAATAGAGCAGTTGTTAGTCTTGGGGAGGACAGAGCTGGGGTGCAGACCCCAGAGGGAGGGAGGCAGGCCTTCTGTCGGGATATGCATTCCAACGGGCAGCAAGCTGGAGGAGTGTGTGTCCTGCCTGACATCCGGCTTTGTGAGATTCTCCTTGTGTTTTCCATTGTGCGGACGTCTCAGAAGTCACAGGGCAAGGGATTCAGGGAGATCAGCTGGTGAAATGCAGTGTCCTGGAGACTGAGCAGGGTGAAGGAGGGCAGTAAGTGCATTTGGAGCAGTAAGGTGTCAGTCCTTGCCTTCACACAGCTCAGATACGCAAGGGCAAAATCAAACAAGTCAAAAGCATTGCGTTGTAGTTTTGACTGGTGCTACGTGATCATTGAGTTATTCTGTGTGACTGTAGAAGAGGAAGTCATATCGTTGCATTCCAGGTGAACACATTTATCATGCAAACAAAATTCAGAGAAATCATAGTTCAAAAGCCTGAAGTCAAGGTATTTAAATCAGATAACATGACTATAATCACCATAGTGGAGGTTTGTGGAGAGTTATCACTAAAGCAAAGAACAGAATACATTAAATGAAAATTGAAACAGTTTCAGTAATATCCTAAAGGGCCTTGCTTTTTCTTAAAAAATTATAACTTTTAATCATTTCTATATTAATTAATAGCTATATATTAATTAGTAAGAATTTTCAAGTCAAAATTTTATTTATTTAAGCATTTGATTAGCATCTACTACATTCCAGAGGTCACAATCAACCATTAAGCTACAAATCAGTAAGAAAAGCCCACATGTACATCAGGAGTGAACACTGCTTGAACTCACATTGTTTGGAAAAGGGAACAGATATTCTTGTAGTTTTGCATGTCTGAAGCATATTACACGTTGTTGCCAAATGGTAAATATGAGTATTAGAAGTAACAATTTTACCACCAAATACTACTGTATTCAATGATTTATTTCTTGCATGATAAATGTTACTAGGAAGAATTCTTTCACAACAACAGTATACACCAAGGAAGATTATATAGATTTTCTTTAAGGTTTATTGACTTTCATCTTCCGGATCAACATGAAATATTGCTCTAACATTAAAGTCACAATAAGTAATGCCAATCAAGAGCATATTGAATGAAAAAAATAAGTCCAAGAAACTCTTGCAGAATTTTAGACTATAAATGATTATTTCTGAAATTATAGTCATTTCAGTGCGTTGATGCAAATCACTAGACGTGTCATGATTATGATACATGTGAGTGTAACACTGACTTTTCTGTGCACTCCAGTAGCCATTGGAAGCCAGTGCCCACAGGTACTGGCCCTGACCCCACACGCACTCCAGCAACCATAGGAAGACACTACTAAGGCAGCCAGCACAGGCTGGGAAAAACAGCAGCCGGCCCTGTGCCAGCCCACCCAGTGGCCACTATTGGATGCCCATAGCCAGCACTGGCCAGAACCCAGGAGAACCAAACAGTCACACTCCAGAGAAACTGTAGCCAATGCGGGAAGTGCCTGGGACCCCACTACCCACTTGTTTGGAAGAACCCAAGAAAATGTCAAGACGAAGAAGCAAAAGGCAGTCCCTGGACTCCAACCCAAGCAGAGCAAGTACAGGAGATGAAAACATAGAAGAGATCGGGAGTTGCAGACCTGAAGTTTCTGCAGTGATAGCAACTGAAGTAAAGAGACAACTTCATGAGGCTATAAAAGAAATTAGAACAGAAATAATATCTCAGGTAAAAGAAGAAATGAAAAACATAATAAAAGAATTGCTAAGCATCTCTAAGGATGACAAATAAAAAAATAGAGGAGCATAGGAAATTGAGGGAAACCATGAATGAACAATATAAGAGAGATTTAGAATGCATGAAACAGATTCAAAGAGATATCCAGGAAATTAAAAACTCCACTGAAAGCTGGCAAAACTGCTTGAAAGACACTGAAGATGGACTTTCAGACCTTGAAGACAGTTGTGTAACTTGCAATCATGAAAGGAAAGATCTCTTAAAAATAACAAGAGACTGGGAAATAATGACTACAAGATGACGCAAAGCAAAATAATTCAAGAATAATAGATGTCAGTGAAAAAGCAGGGGTAAACACAAATGACATTAAAATTCTACTTACACAAGTCATAGCAGAAAACTTCCCAGACATGGGATAAGGACATGATATACAGATAAGTGAGGCATGTAAAACTCCAGATAGCCATAACCAAAATAAATCTACACCCAGACATATAATGATCAAGATCCCAGAAATTCAACACAAGAACAGAATATTAAAAACTGTTAGAGAAAAGAACCAGATCACCTTTAAAGGCAAACCCATCAGAATCACAACAGACTTCTCAACACAAACCATCAAGTCAAGAAGAGCTTGGAGTGAAGTATTTCAAGTCCTGAAAGAAAACAACTTCCAACCCAGACTGATGTAGCCTACAAAACTGTCTTTCAAAATTAATGGAGAACCAAGATACTTCCATGACAAAGAACAATGGAAGGGTATTCTAGAGAGAGATAGAAAACCAACCCTACAAAGAGTACTGAAGGGTATTCTAGAGAGAGATAGGAATGACCACGGCTCCAGGAACAGTGGCAGAAGGTGATCACTGAGCAGGGCAGACAATTGAATGAAGGGAAAAGTAGGCAGAAAATGGCAGGAAAATAGCATGGCAGAGACGAGCCATTGCATGTTGGCCATAACCATTAATATAGATGGCCTCAATTCACCAATCAAAAGAAACACAGGCAGAGTGGATCAGGAGACAGGATCCATCAACATGCTTTATTCAAGAAACACATTTAACTCAAAAGGAAATTCACAATCTAAAAGTCAAAGGAGAGAAAACAATGCTCTATGTGACAGGGAATCAGTAAAAAGGTAGGGGTAGCTTGCCCATCAACTGCAGAACGGACAAGAAAGATATGGCATTTCTATGCAAGGGAAAACTACTCAGCTATAAAGAAAGATAACCTTGAGGCTCTTGTAGGTAAATGGATACAACTTGAGATCATGCTCATGGGTGAAATGGTTCAGAGTCACATGGGTGTACACTGTGCTGTCTCCCTAGTATAAAAAACTAAAGGAGTTAGTGGGATCCAAATTGTACAACAGATGCTGTGAAGGTGAAAGGGGAGGAGATGTCTAGAAGGGGAAGGCAGTGGCCATTGCTAATCTATATCCTGTTTTGAAACCCTGTATTGTTTTCATTGTTCTGTTTAGCTTGGTTTTATTCTTTTTTGTTTTGTTGATATTATAATATTTGATGGCATGGACAGCTATTTCAAAAATAACAAAATGTATCATAGCAGCCGTTACCGATTTCCTATTATTTTGTTTCGAAGCCCTGTATTGCTTTACTTGTTTTCTTTTGATTGATTTTATTATGTCTGACGGTATAAACAGCTACCTTGAAGATAACAAGATGCAGTGTGGTAGCCACTGTTGTATTCTTATTGTTTTGTTTTGAAGTCCTGGATTGCTTTTATTGCTTTGTTTTGATTGGTTTTATTCTGTTTCATTTTGTTTGATTTTATTATGCCTGATGATATGGGCAGTTATTTTAAAGATAACAAGAGGCATAATGGTAGCCATTATTGATTTCCTTTTGTCTTGATTTGAAGCCTTGTATCACGTTCATTGTTTTGTCTGATTGACTAGTCTATTTTGTTTTGTTTGATTTTATTATGTCTGATGGTATAAACAGCTACTTTGAAGATAACAAGATGCATTATGCTAGCCACTGTTGTATTCCTATTGTCTTGTTTTGAAGTCCTGTATTGCTTTCATTGCTTTGTTTTGATTGGTTTTATTCTGTTCTGTTTTGATTTTATTGTGCCTGATGGCATAGGAAGTTATTTTGAAGATAGCAAGAGGCATCACGGTAGCCATTGTTAGTTTCCTTTTATCTTGCTTTGAAGTCTTGTATCACATTCATTGCTTTGTTTTGATTGTCTCTATTCTCTTTTATTTCTTTTGGCTTTATTCTCTTCAAAATAAAATAAAAAAATAAAAAAGATTGACCTTTCTTATTGAAAGATTCGGGTATGATGTCATTTCCTTAGTGCTATTTTACCTTAAGATAAAAACCAATATATTTCTGAATTACTATGCAATATTTCTCTACAGGCCATTAATGGTTGAGAAAGAAATGATGTTTTTCTTGAAGGGACATAGAAGGGAAGATTTTATTTCCAGGAACGCTTCATAGCATGAAAACTGATGTGCTAAATTTTATCTTTCTGTTTCTACCTGTCTTCATAGAAGGATATATGAAAATACCATAGAAACTCTTATTCTATGATTTCCCAGAAAGAATAATTCTATGGTAACTTTATTCTGAGGCAAAGGCTCAGAGCAAAAAGGATCCATAAAAATGACTTAATTAAAGAATTTATAATTAGGTAGGTGCACAGATGTAAGGGCAGGAACAATTAAGGGATCTTGTGGCATCAGAGATTAGCAGCACTGGAGACCATTTCCACTTCTGGGGAGGGCTGAATACCCCAGTGCTCAGATGCAGAGCAGGAGCAACGAGAGAAGGAGGCAGAAGACAACATTCAAATCCCTTCCCAACCCCAGAAGCCCACTGCTGTTCTCCTTGACACAAATCACTCTGTGGTGGAGGATGAGGGGCTGCACATGACACCGTGTGGTGTCCCCTGGGGCACAAAGAAGGACAGAAAAAAACTGTGAAAAATTGGTATTGAAATACATAAATGGGCCAGGCATGGTGGTGCATATCTGTAATCCTAGCAGTTGGGAAGCTGAGGCAGGAGGATCACTGCAAGTTCAAGGCCAGCCAGGGCAGTAAGTGAGTTCAAGGCCAACATGAACTGCACAGTGAAACCCTGTCTCAAAAAGACAAAAATAAATAAATAAAAACATAAAAAAATTTTAAAAATGCATGAATGGAAAATAACAAGCAGAATAAGTAACAAGTCTCATCACATCCACTTCTACAAAAGTACTAATTAAATAAAAAGGACTTTCTTTCTTGACTAAAAATTCAAAGCATTATCTTCTTTGTTGTTTTCTGTTATTTTGTACTTGGAATTCAGAAGACCATATTTGGGAAAGCAAAATTCATGCATGCATTCTTTTTGTAATATATAATTTCACAAGTAAGTGTTTGAGTACTTCCTTAGTGTAAAAGAAAAGTTTATTAATTGTCTCAATTTCAAGCTAGCTTGATTAACTAGCATCTAGAACACTGAGTTCCAAAGCACTTTTTATTAATGATTCTTTTTATTGTTTCTGTTATAAATTTCTCTAATTTGTAGTATACATTGTCTCAACAGTCTGTATTATTAGATTAGAAACTGAGCACTGTTCATATCTGTATACATGAACAGAAATAATTAAATTTAATAATAATGAAGAGAACCCACAGTAATCCATCACGCCACTACCATAGCATGAACAGGGAGGCAGGGGTGGCAAACTAGAGAAAGAATCCATAAAAGTGTGTCAGTGACTGTAACCACAGTAAGGTTCCGTCCCAAGCTGAGTGGCTGTGAACTGTCATCATCACTTTGAGCTGAGACACTGAGGACTCCACTGTGTCTGAAGTCCAGAAACTTTCCCAATGCACATTAAATAGAAAAAAATCTATCAATGCTTAGTGAGAAGATGCATTTTTAAAGAAATGATAACCCCTGGAGTTATATAACTCAACTCTGGAAACCAATATCTGAATATTCACGATTAGCACATCTGTAACTTATTTTGTGTGAGATTCAGTATCATCTTGCTCCTAGTTTGACAAATGTAGCATTGAGAGAATCATATATAATTCACTAGTTTTCCACAAAGCTGTATTTCTATCCAGATATGAATTTATTTCTATTTAATTTGGTAAAGTGTTGAAAATTACCCTATCAGTCTTACATTTTAGGAAAAGAAGTCCTCTTTCCCTCCAATCCCAGAATTACATGATATGTTATTCAAAAATGCATTGAGAGTTTAAGTCAAATATATTTTCCTTTATCTTTTAGGCATGGTATGAAATAAACTCAAGTTCAAGTTAAGGGTAGAAACAGTGGGCGTGAGAGAGAAGACGATCAAAATGTACACAGATTTTCACAGTTTGCAGCAAGTGTTTAAAAAATTTTGTTAGTGCGTGTTTGCAGTACATGCATTTTATAGTCATTTCGGTGAATGGGTGCGTGTACTTAATACAGCTTGTTCCTTTTTAATTCCCTTCCCTTCTCCTTCCCCTCCCTCCCTTCTCTAATTTCCATATGCCACTTTTCACTCTTGCTGGTATTATTAATCTCAGCTCATTTATGGTGTGTAAGGTTTACATTCATTGAGGTTATGAGGTTCCTGTATGTGGCAACCTTTATTCTATTTATTTCTGTTTCCTCTCCTCCTCACCTCTCACCCTTATTCCTTTGGACCATTCCCTTGACTCATTCTACCCATCCTTTATTATTCTTTCTGCTTGTACTTTACCTTTCTTGAATGAGAGTAAACACTTGTCCTTTTTATTCTCCTGGGTTTTTTCTCCAAGCAAAGAATTAAATTAACATCTTCCAATGCTCCATTTAATGTGAAATAAAAATGTAGGTCAGGGCTGAATTGGGACCCAGATATTTAAGTGGTGGAAAAGTTATCAGAGAATTTATCACTGGAAAATTGCAGGATTGCAATTGGAACTATGTTTGCATTGCTTTGACAAACAAAGGCAGAGGTAGAAATTTAATTCAAGGGACTTGAAATTCCAGAAATAATTGTTGATCTTTAAACATAAATTCCTTCCTTGCATTGTGCTCCAAGTATACTGTGAGTGCTTTGTTACTGGACGAGATTTGGGGAAAAAATTAGGGAAGAAAACACAAGGAAGCTGGCATATCACTAATAAAGAAGAAGAAGGTCAAAAGGATATAAACGCGACCTGCACTACGATTTCCACCATGGCCAGCGCAGGTGATCCCCAGATAGGATCATTTGAAACAAACAAAAAAAATTGAATTCTTTTTTTTGCTACATCATCAGACTTACTGGAAATTTTCATCGAGAAGATCTAGCTGGGGCTTACTATACAAATTAAAAAGACAATTTCCAGAGGCAAAGAGATATCTGTTGGTTATAGTCTCACACTCAGGGAAAGTCACCAGAATGTGCATGACCCTGGGAAAAGTGGTCAGGAATCAAAGTTGCTGGATGGCATAAAGAACAGGGATGTCACATCCAGAGAGGCCATGCTGGCTAGGTGACTGGAGTCCCAGTGACAACAAATAAAGATACCCACATATCATACGAGAAACCCAGAATATAAATAATTTAGGGGTTTTTTTATCAGTATATGTTTGCAGTACCTAAAATTGCATGCAATTAAATCTCAGAATCCAGGCACAAAAGTCTCAGTAGGAAAAATAAAAGGTCTTAATAAGGGTGGAGAGTATGACCAAGAGGCAGCGTGAGCTGATTTTCTTAACTCCTCATAAAGTAGACTTAGATCTAAAATTAATTAATAGAAAATACTACTCTATTTCTTTATCCTCTGAAATTTTTAACTGAATTTCATATTCAGTTAAAAATAATATTTGTGTATAGTATTTAAATATTTGTGTATAATATTTGTGTTGCTAATAGATTTCTTGAGAATCAACATGACTTTAAAGTCAGTCTTCTTCTTCTACTTCTTCCTCATCGATGGTTCAATGTTCTTTTAAATGTAATCCCTGCTGCAAGAGCATATTTGTGGTCGTCCAGAAGGTTGCTATGGACCGAGTGTTTGTGTCCTCCCCAGACTCTTGTGCGGGTCTCATCTCCAGTGCTTGGGCACTTGGAGGTCAGCCCATGAAGAGGGGAGCCGGACAAGAGGCAGAGGCCTCAGGGATGGGATCAGTGTTAATAAGGGGCAGAGAGTTAGTTAGCTTTCCACTCTTCTAGGAAATGAGAAGTCAGCAGCCTACGACTGAACTTCATTGTGCTGACAAGCTGACCCTAGACGCGCAGCCTCCAATGCCACCAGAAACAAATGTTTGCTGTTTAAGCCATCAGTATATGCTAATTTTTGCATCAGCTTGAACTAAGACATTGGCTAACCATAGCTCCTGTTCTGTCATTCAGAAACATGACACTACAAACAGACAGGACTGCGCTCATTCTTTTCAATGAGTAGAACAGAGAGCAATACATGAATTGATCTTTTTGATTTTATAAAACCACATTTGATAGTTTATCATTGTGTATTAAAGATCATTGGGAGAATACTTCAAAGCTGTATACATTAGGTTATTTTAACACATTTCCACTAGGATACTAATCACTTTTTATCTTCAAAAGATGAGCAGAAAAATAAAACAGAAATTTCAGGGTATTGAGTCTTTTAATTCTATTCTACTATTTAGAAAGATGTTCTTCTGCAAGAGAAATGAATTGTTACTTTTCAAGGGCAAGAGCAGTATTGAGCAAATGTCATCTTAAGAATACATTGCATACATCTGTGTCAAAGTCGCATTATTTTATTCTGTATGGAAGAGCATGAGCTTCATAAGAGTACTTCATTATAAATTCTCCAAGATGACTTGCTGCTGAACACATGGGCCACTAACGTTTTGTACAACTAAATAAGAATTATTTGAGGTACCTCTACTAGCAATTGCACTGTAAAATCCTTGCCTTGATTGTAACCATTTCTTTCTCAGCCCTTCGGAAATGTTCTTTAGAAGCAATGCAAAACCCCTCAAAATTGACCTACAATTTTAAAGGTTTATAAATATATAAATACATGTATGTGGGATGTGTATGTGTATATAGTATTTAAAAAACGTATATTTATGATAAAGCTAAGGATAACTTTTGTGTTTAATATAATCTGATAATTATTTTTATGTTTATGGCATATTAAAAATACATGTAAGGCATTTTACACACACCTTAATATGTTATAGGACCCACTTACACCTTACATGATTAAAGCAACATTTTCTTCATACGTAAACAAAATACAATACTGTAGACTAAACAAAACATAAGTGTAGAGGGAAAATGAAGAAAGCTCTCAAATTTTTTTATCATAAATTAGTAATTGGATATAACTAAACAAAATTTATTCAGGCTCACTCAGCTACTATAAATATATCCCTAATACTTCACTGAATTTTTGAGATGAATACAAATTAAGTAAATTTACTTGGTTGAAATGGAAAACACATGTAATGCAGAGATAAGTACCTGTGCACTGAATAAACTTCAAAACTTACAGTTAATCAGTAGCAATGTCTGAGCAGGAATGGGTGTCTATGTTTTAAACCAAAGATGTATGCTGTCTTGTGCATGTCTAGACTTAACATCTTGAATTTTCCAGGATTATTCCATTTTGAAATATGGCCCACAAGTTTATTCTTACTCGTCAATCAATTTGTCTCAGTTTTTGGTTTAGAAAAATAGTCACCATAGGCACTTAACCTCCAGGTGAAACCCAAGCCATCCTCTCTCCTATCATTGCACATCTGGTTAACAGTTAGCATACAAATGCGACCTCAGACGCTCCCGAAGTAAAGGCTGTCCCAGAAGAGACACATGAGGTCGCGTAAACACTAGGTACTGGAGTCATGAAAACATGCTGTAGGCCACAGAGCAGGAACCCAATCATTTTGCAGCAGACATGAATGTGAACCAAACTCAAACCAGGCGAACTCAGAGCGTGCCACATAGAGAGACATTTCAGGAGGATGCTAATCCAAGAACATGTGTAAGTCAGCATATGACTTGTATTTGGATTTTCAAATAAGACATTTTTAACAGTGAATTTCAAAGTAGCACAGTGGCGATACAGTGTTTTTGTCACTTTGAAAGATACTCCTATTTAACAGTGAGCACGAATTTCCAGGTAAACGAGCCCACTGGAGATAACGCTAATGAGGCTTTACTGAAGAAGAGAATACGTGAAAATCGTGAAGAGATAGGAGAGAAAAAAGGACTTCTATTCTTCTGGTGTAGCATACACAAAGCAATACGCCACACAGCATGAATTAGTTTCCTAAGTGCTTCTCAGTATCTTCATCTTCTATTGTGTATGTGTCTTTGGACACAGAGCAGGTATCACAGAGAGAATTATTGGCAGTATAGCCGAAATGAACAAAGTGAGTATCATATTCTATTTTGGAAAGTAATATCCAGAATCTGTCCATAGACTCTTAGCAAATATATTGAATAAAAGATATTTTGAAATGCTTAAAAGAAAATTCTTATAGTCAGTAAGATTCTTTCAGTTTCTGTGAAGCATTATGACTTTTTTATGCAAGAGAAGTTATTGTCCGTGAATCTTTGCTAATTGCAGTCTTTTATTTCTTAAACGTAATTCTCTAAAATGCTATCAACAAATACAAGGTCCTGAAAAAATTAGAATTGTCTTCATCTAAGCATTGAATTCAAGGGAAAATTTTCTTAGAAGGCACAATTGGCATGCTATCTGTGATATTGTAAGACCTGGAAATAGTAAAAATAAAGTTGCAAATACACAACACCTTTTACCTCCTGGCTAAACCCAAACCCTGAGGTGGCTACATAGACTAATGAAAATAAATGTATTTTTAGAAAACAGAATGAATTTATATAAATGCACAATTCTCCCTGGTAGCAAGAACTACAGAAACAGTGAAATTTTTAGTTACTTAGAATATCATACTCACTTTAGCTTTGTTGCATAAAAACTAATAAAATTTCCTGAGATGGAAAAATAAAGCACCTAGGAAAAATAAAGCACCTATATAGCTTTAAATATCATTAGGACTAAAACTGATGTGTCCTTGGATTTTTAAATCAATGAATATATAAATCTAAATGTTAATATTCCTGGCAAGTATATCAAAGAGAAAAGGTGGCAGCTTCATTGTTTTATGTTTATTGCTTCTATTTATATTTTTCACAAAAGCAATACATTATGTGTTTGCAGTGTATTATGATAGATTTTCCAGTGGTATAAGCGTAAAAGCATATGAACACTTCACATTGAGGTAGAGTCTACGTGCAGAACCAATAAAGAGCTTTAATATTGAGATGTAGTTTGCTGATGAGGAATTGATTTTTCACTATGTATATAAAAAGTTTTAATGCTTTAATAAATAACTCAGGGCACAGGACATCTCTTTTAACAATAAATTCTATCTTATAAAGAGCATTGTTATGCTGAAATTGTGGGAATGAATCACATGAAGTTAATTTAAATGTCAATATAACTTACTATAATGATAAGAAGTACACTGATGTGGACAGGATCCAGACAGATGTTGTTAATAACAAAGCTGATTTTCCACCACTACTTGTTTGCTGAGTGACTGAGAGTATTATGCCATTAACACATCTGAAATAAATTTCTCAAAATTTCCTTACAAAAATACTTTCAAATATAGATTATAATTCATGTTGTATGAATGACTGGTTATAGCATCAAAATTTGCAGAATCTTCAAAGACAGCACTGAATGGCAGGTAAAAGCAACGA
>RJWM01030161.1:0-23702 GCA_004363535.1 Dasyprocta punctata
ATTCCTGAATTGATAAACCTTGCATGTCTATGTCTGTCAATATGATCAACCCCTATGAAGGTAATGATATGTAATATTGTAACTACTGTCAAACTTCAACCACCTCAGAGTGTAAACCTACAGTGTAATTGTATCAGATCTGTCGTTGTTGTTGTTTGTCTTTCATGCTTTTTGTTTCTATCTTCTGTGTCTATTTTCTAAGAACAGGCCTTCTGAAATGCAGTATTTAAAAAAAAAAAAAAAAAAAAGAAGTACAGTAGATCCTTCAATGTCCATGGCAGGAAAATGAGTTAATTCTTTTACTAAAGGAAATAATTGAAATCTCAGTCTATTGCTGACAATTGTAGACTCTATTTAAATCGATTGTTGCCAATTTTGGATATCTTCTTAGCTAACTCCCAATTCATCTACAGCATTTGGGTGCAAAAAATATTATCTTTTTACCGAATGCATTTTCTTCCCTGTCCAAACTCTCAGGTTGACTACAGCCTCCAGCCTTCTCTACAGTGGGCCATGAAACTCAGCTTTATTGTGGAGACTGGGCAGCAGTGACCTACATCATTCATCACTCTGCCTTAGCCTCCACAGTCTCTTACACTGTCTTTCATGTTGGCTTTTTGCTCTGTAGGTAGCCAAATACTGTGCAGAAAACTGAGTTCAATTCCCAATAGCAAAGAGAGAGAGAGAGAGAGAGAGAGAGAGAGGGAGAGAAAGTTGGTGAAATCTGATTGTTAGGCAGGGTGTTGGTATCAGAGCATGAGCTCAAGTGCCCCCAGAACAAGCAGAGCTGGCCCATTCCTGCAATATATTCAAAATGTAAGGGTTTGTCATGTAGGGCGCTGAGAGTTTTGGGTTATTTGGTATAGTCATTTGCTTATCACAGTATTTTTCATCTGAATTAGAAGAATCCAATGTTATCTACAGATACAGAGTGGAAAACGAATGCCTCAACACTATCAACAGAGACCCTCCAGTCTTTTTTTTTTTTTTTTTTTTTTTAATGCTGCCAGATAGGAGTAGTCCTCTAGAAAGTAATAGCCTGACCATCTATAAATAAATCAAGACACATTTGTTTGGTATTTGCTTTGTGACTGCTTCCTGGAATAAAATATAGAGTAAAAAGTGTCTTTCTTTTTGCTAAAAATCTTTTTGGTTTAAGTCTTATACTCTGAGTAACTACTTGTTTTTGAAGATAATGATGCACAATGTAATAACTATTGTTATTTTCTTATTATTTGATTGTTAAACTTTGTTTTATTTTTCATGAAATAAAATAGTCATGAACATATTTTGCAGTATTATGTTTTTTCTGTAATAGATGCTGTATAAATTTTGAAAATATCAAACTGAAGGTTTATATAATGTTGCTTACTTTTTTCATTCCCTCTATGCATCCACCTACTACTGAAATTTAATACCTTCTGCATGCTGTTTTCTACAGGCAATGAAATTTTTTCAGTATGTATGGTGGAGGGCCATTAGGCTTAGGTTCAAAATTTGTCCCCATGTACTTAGTGCAACTGTGTGAGGTTGGATACATTTTCCACTTTTAGAAATAGATTATAATGGTTTTCCCATATTAGTGCAATAATATCATGTTTATAAAGTTAGGAACAAAGTCACAGATTGATTATAAGTGCTGCATAATAATGTTTTAATACTATTTATTCCTTGATATATAAGGGTATCCATCAGTTGATCCTCAGAGTGAAGTTTTGAGGTTGATGTTATTCTTCTTGATTTTTAGATGAGGGCCCCAAAAATAGGAATGAGCACTCACCTCCTAAAACATCAATGAAACATGAGCCATTTCTTCAGAACAACTCCACACTGGCAGTTTATCTGCATAGACAGGAAATCCTTACCTTAGACTCCAGTTTCAGATACTGACCCTGTTTCCAGACCCTGTTTCTTTATTTTTATTATCTATATGATCCAGTGATTTGACCTTCTTATCTTGCTCTTAAAGGTATCTGGTTGGTGTGTGGCTTACACATAGTTCACTCATTTGCATGTAAATTATTGTTGGTCCCAGAGATTTTGATCTTATTTGGAGTATTTCTTAATTTTTTTCTTTTAATATTTTATTTCTAGTAATTATGTGTTTGAAATACTAGGATAAATCTTTAAATGAAAAATTTTAGTTTAATGTTAACCAGAAAGATAATATGAGCAAAGAGGAAAGGAAACTTTCTGTCCATATTCTTAATATTGTATGGAAAACATTTTTATTTTGCATGAGGTTCTTGTGATCCATATAAGAATTAGGATACAGTATACAGAAAAAAAATACAAGAAACCAGTTAACCCTGAATTTCAGATAAGCAATGAATGTTATTTTAGTATTTCTGTCTCAAATATTGCACAGGCCATTCTGTTTATAAAATTCCTTTTTTTAATAGCTGACATTAACATTTGGCTATATGTCCTGTATTTTATTTGCTATATATGCGACTCTTAGAGTCATTCTTTGTTTTACACTTTGCTTAAGGCTTGAATCATAAAGCTGTAGGCACTAAAAGCTTCCATCTCTTGAATTGCAGTGAAGATTAGATGAGACTGTGAATATAAAACATGAACCACAGTGTTTGGTCCAGAGAGTAATTTTAAAAATCAAAAGACATTATTAGTGGATTAAATACCAAATTTATTGATACTGGATATTTGCCCTAGCAGTTAAGGAATAATGGACCAATATAAACTAATGATTTCTAGATTGTAGGTAAAAGTACTGGGTTTTAAAAGTGGCCAGTTTAGAAAACTAGAGAGGCAAAGAAAAACTTTTCATTTACTTTAGTTGGAAAGTAGGGAAGCAGAGCAAATTTATGGACTCATCATTGGATAAGGAAGAGCCAAAGAGAAGACATTTTTGACAGGTTTCTGGGATAGTACTATAAAGTAAGTTTGCTCGGGGAGGGTAGAGGTAGATAATAAAGCACATTGAAAGGCAGGCAGAAGAGTTTGGATTTAATATGGTACATATGAAGAAGCCTTTTTCAATATTTGACCAAACATGTAACATAATCAAATTGGTTCCTTACAAAATTAGTCTGTCAAAAGTATGCGAGATGGATTGGAAGGGAGAGAAACTTATCAGAGAGATCAGTGAAGAGGCTATTGTAGTAATGTAGGTCTGAAGCAGTAAGGATCCAGATTAATTGGTGGCATGAAGTAGGTGGAGGAGCAAGTGAATTTGAAAGACGTGTAGAAGGAGCAATGACAGAAACTGAGCAGGTGAAGCAAAGTCAAAGTGATGTCAAGAATTCTTAAATGTGCCAGGGGAAAAGTAATAATGATGAAATAGGGAAAATGATAAAACTGGAAAATGGGACTCATTTCAGAGAAACTCTGGTTTGGAAATAGAAGTAACTTTTCTTGGAATTACGTGATAACTTTTTCTTTCAATAATCAACCAATGTTAGGTATGTATGTTCTTGATTTTAGGTAACACTTATTTCCAATTCAGATAATCAAGGCAAAGTGACTGTCATCTGGCAGAGCTAGAAAATTAGGTAATGATTAAGAAAAAGTTTGGGTAGACCTCTATAAAGCTCACATGCAAAGCCTATGTTTACAAAATTATAGTATGATATGATGAGCTCAAAGAAAATTATATACAAAATATTAATCAATTCCTTTGGTATCTTAGAAGATTATTCAGTTTTAAAATGGATAATTTTATGCATTATGTGTTCTATATCAATAAAGAAAAATTAGATGATAGCATTCTAAAATATGTTTCAAATACTGCAAACCACCTTCTTCAGTCTTTTGTTTTGATTTAGTATTGATCTTTTTCTTTTACATTAAAGTATTATATATTAAAATATATATGAAAGAAATTAATTCCTATTAGTGCTTGAATATGGTGTTGGTAATTATCAGACCAATTTTCTTTCCTGTTTTCCATCCCAACAAGCAGTTTCACCCCATCTTTATTTAAGCAAGAATTACTTTTTTTCCCTCTGGTCTAGTCAATGAATTTGAGAAAAGAGGTTCTGAAGACTGATATTAGTGGAAGAAAGAAAAAATTGTCTTCAAGAGAAATGAGGAATAGAGGAAACAAAACAAACTGATAACTTCCTTTACTTTGAAACATATGTTTTCTGGCAGACTTTTTTGCATCTTAAAGATTTTTTTAATGTTTGCATGCATTATCTAATGTCAAGAAAATACATTTTTGAAGGTTGTAAAAATGTATTTCTCCAACTTTTAGGAGAGGAAAAACATTAACAAACTTTAGCAAAAATTGTGCATATTCTCATGACTAGTGAGTAGTCTTAATCAATTTGAGTCTTGTACATATCCCTGCTATGGCAAATCTTTCATAGAAAAAAGGAAAATAATAAATATTAGTCAACTCATGAGGAAAAAGGAGAGGAGGTGTTACTAATGCTCTTTGAATAGCACTAAAACTGTTCTCTGATACAACCCAAGGCCCCTGGATGCACTCAGAATGGTTGACTGTTCCATAGGGATGCCATCATTGTTCCGCCCCAAGGAATCCCGTCGTGTCATCTGAGAACCACCTATAGCTGGACTGCTTTTCAACCTCATAGATATTTTCAATTTTTCCTCCAGAAGTTTAAGATGTAATTGAAAGCAAACAAAATTACTTTTTTAATATATAAAAATTACTTTACTTTAAAGAAGCAAATTACAAATACATCTGCCTCAGTATTTAAAAATTCAAAATTAACAAAGCTATTTTGAAAAGGTAAACCAATTTAACAACCAGTCGCTTTATACTTTTTCATTTAATTTTGTGTCTTAGACATTTTCTCATTTCTGGGACACAATTTAGAAGACCCACAACTGAAACCAATACCCATAATTTAAAGGGGAAAAGATTTATTTTGCTTCATGGTGTATAGAAGCTTGAGTCCATACTGAGCTGTCTCCAAAGCTGGGTGGCGTGGACAAGAGGCATGGCAGAGAAAAAACAGTTCATGACATGGAATAGGAAGCAGAGAGAGAGAGAGAGAGAGAGAGAGAGAGAGAGAGAGAGAGAGAGAGAGAGAGAGACCAAAGGAGGAGGGATGGAGACAGATGCTTCCAGGCAATGTCCCAGTGACCCCCGCCTCTGACCAGGCGTCAGCTCTCGACATCATATTTAGCTATAATTGCATCAATGGACTAACCTAGTCATGAGTATCTCTTTCCACTGATCTAATTACTTTCCCAAATCCCCACCTATGGAAACCACGAGACTTTGGAGAGACATCTGGAAATAAACCATAACAGTTTAAAAATAATGTACTTTGTATTTTTGTTTCATTTATTTGAGACTGGTGATAGAATTTCCATCGATGTTATGTTGTACATGTCTCCAAGGGACATGCTGTCTTTCCTCCTCCTCCTCCTCCTCCACCTCTTCCTCTTCCTCCACCTCCTCCCACTCTTCCTCTTCCACACTTCCTTCTCTTCCTCTTCCTCCACCTCCTCCACTTCCTCCACCACCTTCTCCTCCTCCTCCTCTTCCTCTTCCATTTCCTTTTCCTTCTTCTGTTCATGGACATCTTAAAATGTCTATATATTCTATGGAGCAGCATCTTGTAACTGAGCTGACTAGTTAATGCTTATTTTCCAACCATCAATGCTATGTAAATATATGTACTCTGTTTCATTAACCTTGTATATGTTAAAGGTTTTGCAAATATTAGGAACATAACCATCTTACACCGATTATCTAGTATATATGAAGGAGAGATCTTAGATTTTATTCATGTCCCAGTTAACATGTGATGCCATCTCACTGAATTGTTAATGTTTGGAATTTGTTGAGGGGCAGCAACAATATATTGTTTTGAATGGAGTACTCTGTTTTTGAATTAATGATGACCTCTGTTTCTTGTGAAGCACATTTTTCTCTGGCAGGTCTTCTGATTCTATCCTTGACAGATTGCTGTATAGCATGTTTAATGAACACGACATAGTATGTAGTAAGTATTCCTGACAGTTCAAAATAAATATTCATCATATGAAAAAAAAAAGCGATGACTTTATTCCCTTCATCGGTAAAGACTCTTATATACTTAACTCATTGTCCTATGATTATATCAAACATCCAAGATCTTTGGATGGAATGTGTGGCTTATATTTTTATTTACTCTCTAAAATAAATTTGTTTTATATTCTCAGATTATCATTTCTAATTAAGAATAGGCTTATGTACAGTGAAATAATGAAACCAGTGAGAAAACCATTTAGTCAACCACATATTTGAGAAAACCTACTTTTTATGTGAAAATAATATGTCTGGATGAATAATTGTGTTTTTAAATTTTTATTTAGGATATAAAGTGTTCAGTGCCTCTCTTTGAAAATTATATCTTTGCTTATGCATATTCATCATATGAAAAAAACCCTATTCTCAGATTATCAATTCTAATTAAGAATAGGCTTATGTACATTTTAAAGAACCAACAGAGCAACAAGTCACCTAAAAAAGCAATGACTTTATTCCCTTCATCGGTAAAGACTCTTATATACTTAACTCATTGTCCTATGATTATATCAAACATCCAAGATCTTTGGATGGAATGTGTGGCTTATGTGTGGCTTATATTTTTATTTACTCTCTAAAATAAATTTGTTTTATATTCTCAGAGGACTGTTTGGTAACCTTTGAACACTTTCACTTGATTTAAAGATAAAATTATTTGAATTAATATGACAAGTAATTCAATACTACTGACAACGAAGCAATTTAGATTCAGATTAACTGATACCTCCTTATAAAAGAGATGATCTTGGCTAAATTAATGTGGTAGGTACAAGAATTTAAGAATGAAACTATAAATAGATATTCTTCATTTTGCAAATTCTGGTTCTTTTTTTCCCCAATTTCAAATCAGTTTGCACATAGAGTCAAGTTGAACTTACCACCTTACTTTTGACTAGGATAATAATTTCAAGATGAAAGAAGTAAACTGGATAATACCTTAAGGTACTGGAATACTGTAACTTTAAACTCTGTACTTTATGAGCTATATTATTCAAATTAAAAGTCAATTAACTTTTTAATTTTTTTTAATTTAATTTTAATTTGAATGAATAATCCATTTATCATTGACATGAAAGCTTTCCCCCTTCTTACCTTTCTTAACAATGGAAAAGCAACTTTGTTCAAACTGTGATTAGTAGGAATCTGTTGAGTTTTTTTTTAAGTTCTGAATAGAAAATTCTGCCACTAAAGACAACAGTATTGAATTTCTCTAGTGTTAGCACTGGAACTGGCTACTGTTCAGAGAATATTTAGCTACAGTTAATTGAATGAGTCAGGTAAGTTCAAGTTCAGGGCTATTAGGATCCTCCGGAAGCAGTGAAAAATGAAAATGGAAGAGCAATGGAAATAACTATTGAAAGCTTTCTGTATTCCAAGTACCCTTTTGCTTAAATTTTATACACCAATTCAAGAAATTCTACTACAATGATCATAGGAAGAAAGGAACTTTCTTATTTTATAGATGAAAAAACTAGGACAAATAGGAGTTATGCAAACTATTCAAGGCCAGCAGTTATTTTCACAGTCAAATTGTGGTCCCAAGCATTTTGACCGCAGAACTTAAAATTTAAGTGCAAATTGAAGATTGCAAAATGTTTGGACATTGGCAAATATCAATATTTCCCATAATACATGCACATATTCATTTATATTTTCTTTCATAACATTAGTTGAGTTCTTTGGCTTCCTAGTAATCTAGTTGCCACACAAAATTTCATATTGAAAAGCTAATCACAGCTCCATTTTAAAGAACCAACAGAGCAACAAGGGATATTAGAAGTACGTCCTTTATTCCCTTTTTAGACTTTTTATCATCACTTGAAAATTAAAGATTTATTAATTCTTTACTAAAAGTTGTATTATACATTTATGATACATCAAATATTTAGTAGAAAAACATGAGATCTAAGCAATGTGTAGTCTATTTGAGAAGACAGATATTTAACCACAGATTCTTGATAATGTAATAATGTATTAATAAAAATGACTTTAGTGGAAGTAATGGAAGGCATGAGAGAAACTCGGAGTGTTGGGTAAGGCTGTGAGCAGGGGAGGGGACAGACCTGGAAATGCCACTACAAGTTTGCCTATTCTGGGCATCATTTTTTGTATCAGAGTACATATATAGAGGTGTCATTGTTATAAATTATTGTTATATTACTATTGATAAATGATATAGCCACCTTCATTGTTTGCTTGGAAAACGCTAAACTGTTGGCCTTGATGAGGCAATGGGAATGAGCAAAGGAGGCACAATGGATTATTGACCTACTGCTAACTTTTAACATTACACAATAAAACATTCGTCATTCCCCACAATCATACTCACGATGCGTATTTGATGCTAACTGATCACCTTCAATTTTTATTTTGAGGAACCTCAGTCTTAAGCAGCTCAAACATTCAACTGCTCACACTTAGCAAATCAAAATTTCTTTTACCTGCATAAGAATATTATACAACTTGGATGTTTTTTCTCATGTATAGTAATTTCATTGAAAAGTCATGAAATATTTTCCAGTGTAATGCATTTTATAAAATGCACTTTATAAAATTTAATTTGACATCAGATCATATAAAAATAATATTTGGCATGTATATTTTGACTCATGTCTTTAAACAGTTTAAAATAACAATTTTTAATTTAAGAAAAAAATTAATTTACTTGAAAACCCTCTCCAATGGATCACAAAGGTACTTTATACAAAAGGGCTGAAATAATTCTGATAAAATTGTTTTCATCTGTGGAAACTTCCAAAATGAAAATATTAATACCAATATTAATATCAACATCTGGAAATAATTGTAATATTGAGTAGGGATACTTTTTCGAAAGACAGGGTGAAGTTTGAAGGTATACCATTCCCACTGATTATTAGAAATCATGTTTCTAAATTCTAATTAAGTGATTTGAAAATGTAGGGATTAAATATTTTTTTTTTTTTCTTTCTGGCAACGGGGATTCAACTCACAACCTCGCGCCTGCCAGGGCAGGCATTTAAGCCACTGAGCCAAACTCCCAGGCCTGGTTTTTTGAGGCAGGGTCGCACTACGTAGCTCAGGTCGGCCTTGTGCTCGCATTGTAGCCCAAGCCGGCCTCAAACTCACAACGCTCCTCCTACCTCAGCCTCCCAAGTGTTGGGATTAAAGGCATGCACCACCACGCCCGGCGTAGGGATTAAATTTAATAAAAATACTAAATATTGGTACTGAGGTAATGTCATTCTTTATATACTAAGTAACTGCAATACTTACAAAATAAGCAAAAAACCTGGTTATATCTAAAATTAAAGAACCAATTTATCTTTATCTTTGCATAAATGCTTCCTCTAGTTTGAAGTCTGTCCTTCCTTATTATTCCCATGTTTTCCATGAAATTGCAAAACCATCGTTATTGGCATCCTTAACTCCTAGACTGATGCTTGGTACATAAGAGATTCTCAAAATAATTATGAACTAATAAGTAAATAAATAAGAGTGTTTTTCTCTATTTTTCCTCTTCAGTTAAAATTGAAGCATGCATGAAAATATAAAAATACATAATGAGGAGACTAAGTGCTTGGCTAAATTAAGATGTCTACATTCTAGGGTAAGATTTTCAACAGATTTGCGGCCTGCTTCTGTATTGGGTAAGGAGGAGATACCAGAACTCTATCTTTGCAGTGGTGTTAGAAAGAAATGGTGCTCTTTCAGCTGTCATCTCTTCAAACTCAAAAATGATTTATGCGTTTCTGCTTTGTTTCAGAATCAATGGCACAAATGATTTTGTTCCAAAAGTTCAGAATGTAATTTTTTGCCAGTTTTGCCAATACCATAATATGACAGTATTTAAACTGGTAAGTTGAGAAAATTTTCTCTGCTGACTTACATTAGATATTCAGAGAAAAGTAACCCTGGCACAACAATATACTCACTGATGAAATAAGAGGAGAAGGAAATCTGCCATAAAATATCTTTTTTTTTCACACAAATAAACATCAGCTTCAAACTATTATGATTATAACATTGCATTGTCTAGTAGGTAAGAGTTGAAAAATACTGAAAGATGACTTGATAGTGACGATGAGAGCTGTATGTACTTGCAGAGATTGTACAAGGCCTAAAGTCCTACAGGCTTAGTGCACACTCACTGGATTTGTGATCATCGGCAAATCACTTGTTATACTAAACCTAAATTTCCCAATCTGTGAAATGGACATAATAACTTACTTCCAGCTTTTTGTAAGCTTTAGAAATAACACACTCAAACCACTTTGCAAAAACTTTAGTAAACATGTCCTGAGTCAGCAAATGAAGCTTTCTACCTCCTTTTGTTTAAAGCAATGGAAGGTAGTTGTTTAGCATCTTTGCAAAGTGCCAAAGATTTCTATTTTCTCATCACTTGAGTGGGATACACTATGTTATTTCAGACAAAACCAAACTGCTCTGAAGTAGAGCAAGCTAAAATAAATTATTCAAGTGAGGACTTTCATGAATCAACTATCACTGCAATCTGACTTCTACAGGCTCATATTGACAAAGCATCTTGACAGATACAAAGCATTTTGGGGGGTTTGCTTTTGATTATTTTTGTCATTGTTATTTTTAATTAGTTTTAGTGGCATATGTTATATGCATATAATAGTCACATTCATCATAGAGTACTTTGTACCTGTTCAAATACCTTGAGTCTTCTTTTACCCCAATTCTCTCCCCTTCTTCAACTCCTCTCCTCATTTACAACTTTTTCCCCCATTTTTTCCTTCTAGTTGTTTTTTCCTCTTCATCCTTCATTTCCCCCTACCTCTTCTTTGTTCCCTTTCATTTGAACTTTTTTCTTTCCATTTCCCAGTATCTGGTATACATTTGGGTCCTTATTTACCCTTTAGGTTTCTTATACTAGAGAAATAATCTGATATTTAAACATGTGTGTCCTATTCATTTCACTTGAGTGTGCTATCAAGGTGCACGCATTGACCAAGAAGTGGCTCAAGCTTATTCTTTACAGAATAGTGCTGTACTCCATTGTATAAAAAATCCACATCTTTATCCATTCATCCATTGATGGACACTGGGTATTTCACAGATTTATTGATCACAAATTGTGCTACTATAAACATGGGTGTGTGTGTATTGCTTTGATACATTTTTAACTCTTCCAGAAAGATACCAAGAAAGGGAAATGCTGAATCAAATTAAACCTCTAGTTTTAGTTTTCTGAGGAATCTCCACACTGATTTACTAGTCTACACACCCATCAACAGTGAAGAAGATTCTTTTTTCCCCACAACCCTAGCAACATTTGTTATTGATTGATGTTAGATATTTTTTCTCAGTGAGATGGAGCCTCAGTGTTGTTTTAATTTGCATTTCTTGAAAGACCACTGATGTTGAACATTTTCAGGTATTTATTTTCTATTTGCATTTCTTCATCTAAGAAATGTCTATTCATTTCAGATGCCCAGTCTTGGATTCAGTCTTTAAATTTGAGGGAAAGGGTCTGATATTTTGTGTTCTTTACATTCTCTAGTTATCAGTCCTATGTCTGAGGAAATCACCAACAGAGTAAATAGAAAACCCACAGAGTGGGAAATAATTTTGCCAGCTGTACCTCAAAGCATCTTGATTCAACTTGATATTTAAGGAAAATTGGATGAGCACAGACAAGTAAAATGATTAACTATTGATGTATCTTCTTCTAAAAATTGTATGAAACTATCCCAAGTAAAAAGTATGCAATTATAGAGTTACATGCATTAGCTATGTAAACAAATTTGCAAACAATAAAGTTTCAGCCTTGAAATTTCTGCTTGAATAAAATATAAATTATTACACTTCTTTTGAACTATTACCAATAGTTTACTTTCTGCTTTTTGGTGAGGATTGGATGACATTTCCAAGACACAGGTGCTAACTGCTACTCATGTATTTTAATAATATATGTTACTTCCCCTGTCTTTTTCCAGTAGATGATGGCTTAGGCAGACTGATCAGGAATTTACACTATCACACTGTTAGAATTTTGGTGCTTATTTACCCTTTTGGTTTCTTACACCAGAAAAGCAATGTAATGTTTAAGCATGTGTGTCCTATTCATTTCACTTGAGTATGTGCGTTCCTCTTAAAGTAATGCCTTTTGACAATCAGTTTATATTATTTTGGAAATTTTTTCTATATTTAAGCATTATTTATTCCTTAAGCAAACTTTGATTTCATGAAACATTTTTATATAGTGCAGAAATTAGATTAACTGTATATGTGGTCCCTGTTTTTCACACTGATTAGAAATTCCAACCACTGTCCTCTGTTTCTATTTATGGTTTGCAATGAGATAAGAATCTGACTCTGTTGCATCCAGTTTACTTGAGGAAGATAAGCTGGTCATCTGAAACTTTTACGTTAAAGTTTCAAAATGCATGTTGCAGTAGGTTTTTTCTAATGTTTAATTTATAATAAATTTATCCTTGTAAAAGGAGGTATCAGGAAGCATTTAAAAATTTTCTCAGTCTTGTGTCAATGTGAATTATGGAATAAAAAGTAATTAGTTCATTTGCATTGAGTTTTTTGTTATTGATATTATTGTATCAAGGCTCAAATTATGCTTCAATGAAAGTCCCAGAATAGTGTTTAAAGATTTTCCCATTGGTTAGAGTATTACTGCATTCCTTCTCTATTCTGTGTACAATATTTAGTCTAGGAAATGCATGAAGTAACATACTTGCATATATAGCTAAAATGAAAGATAAAATGTGTTAAAATTCAGGGTAAAAGTGAAGACGTAAATAGCTATGTCATTTTAGGAAGTAATGTCAAAAGTTCGTCTACTTTGCGTAATTTATTAAGGAGACAATGACTTAGACACCGGAGGAGAATCTGGTAAGTATGATAAGAGATATATGCCAAGAAGAATCAGAATGAAAATTCCAATACACATTAATTACGTAAGATATCTTTGTGAAGTGAATTAGTAGAGAAAAGAATGTTAGTTTGATTTTTACATATCATTAAGCCAGCAAACATAATAATGTATGCGACAGTGGTTCTTTTTTGTTTAATTAAAGCATGTATATTTGCTTTTTGTTACATGGATATATATTAAATTAGTACATATTTATTTGAAAAATAACTTGCACAAGAATTATTTTTCCTTTTTATACCAAAGCTATAAACTTCGAATTCTAAATTTTTATATATATATAGCAACAGTATGAAGATAACTTACAGAAATTACCTTGAAACCTAAAGAAATTCAGCTTTCTATTTAAAATATTTTCTCAAAATCATTAAAGAGGACATCCATCTTGGTCATTTAAAACATTCATAAGTAGCAACAGTATTTTCTTTTTACTTAAAAGCCCAGGTATTTTGTAGGCTTGAGAAGCAATTTCTAGGTGAGTAGTAATCATTGGTCTAATAAAGGTAGATTGCCGAAAGCCTCTTTCCTCCCATTTCCCTTCTTTGTGACCTTTATGCATCCATACTTTGCACGCTTTTCCTACCCCCTGCTATAAAATTGTCCAGCCATTTCTCACTCATTTGTATGATTTTCCTTAATGGCCAAATGTGTCATGCAATTCCAGAGGGTCCCTCCATTCAGCTGAATCTACTTGAAATCTCACTCTTGATTTCCTTTGTCATTTCATACCATCTTCTTTTGTTTCCTGAATTCCTAGAAATTTTTTGTATCTAACAAATTAAACTAAATAGATATCTCCCATTGTATATGCCAAGATGACAACCTTCCTTCCCTTTATGAGTCATGCAAATCTTAATATATGTTTCTTTACAATGGAACAAAATTAGAAACTAAATCCAAGTGTGTGAAGAATATTAAAATACACCAAGCACTTTGCATTTCAAAATTTTAAAAATTGGTTTCAGGAATAATAAATAAAGAATTTTAGTTTCTTAATCTTTTGTAAGCCAAATTCTTTGAGGTAAATCGGCGAACATAAAACATTTTATTTAATGAAAATATAGGCTTTCTTTAAATGCATGGTATTCTAAACGTGGAACATGATTTAATTCTTACAATGATACTTAGGATAAATGTGTGTGCTGTTTTATTCTACGATGCTTGACTTTTAACAAGAGAAATACTCAGTGTTATGCCATTGCTACTGCAAGCATTGATTAAACTCTCTGCTGTTCATGAAGGCTGACAGGGATTCAAAGGAGGAAATGTAAAACTTGAAAGTACTGCGAAACCCTGACATTTCACTCTATAAAGCTGCCAATATTTTAATCCTGAATATAAATCATTTTTATCAGTTCAATTCCATATCTTAATTTATATACCAAGGAAAGTACTTGTTGCATTAACTTTAATAAAGAGTAATATGATATTAATTATCATCTATTTTAAGGCCTTTGTGAGCCTTATTGGTCCCCAATGTGTTTACCATCGCGTGACTGAATTCTTAAAGTGTATTTTTCATTTTCTTCCAGTGAAAAACTTACCTTTCATTATTTTGCTATTTAGAGTCTTTACTTTCTTATTTTAAGTGATGTCTTTGTCAATGATAATGCTGTATTCATTTAGAGTGATGATTGATACGGTAATAGATACAGTGTGATTGAAAGCAACCTCTGTCAATAAGAAGGCCAAATACTCAAACTGTGTATTGGTCTGAATTTGCTCATTATTGGAGACCTTTCATAGTCATATTGACTTGCTGTCCAAATGTTGTTACTTACCTGATTCTTCCATTGTTTAAATACTATAAACATTGGTATTGATCATAGCATCTCCCAATATTTATCCTAAAATGCACATAACTCAATTATAGAACGTCCAAGCATGTTATAAGTGCATATAACAAATGCCTTTAGTTAGAAAAAGAGGTATTTAAGTTTATACAAAGATGAAAATCAGTAAAAAGTAGCTGTACTGTGTTGTTACACTTCATCCAAAATACTTTAAATTTTGACATGTTGCTTTTGTGTATTTTATGAGGAAAAATATTTTGAAGAATAATAGAACCATGTGAACCCTAAGTATTTTATTACTATTCAGTAATTTGATTTTGTTATGTTTGTCTTTGGAAGAGTTGTGAAAAATAAAACTTGCTGCAAATCCACATAGCATTTCAACATATAAAGACTTACACATTCCAAAGTAAAAAAATCATCCCTTAAAATTTAATGCAGCAATCACCATTATGAAAGATTCTTTGACATATTCAAAGGGACTCTTTATGTCTTTCTTCTCAGTGCCTCTCACTGCTAACAGTATGGTTTCTACCTTTATGTTCACTGAAAGTCTGGGGAAACTGAGGACATCTTTTCTTGTTCGTGTTTTGTTTTCCAGTGCTTTCTGCTCTTCCTGGGTTTAATAGATGATCTAAGTATCTTTACTGATTTTAGAATATGTTTCAGAAATTGAAGCAAAAAGATGACTGAAATTTGTTGCTTCCATGCAGCATTAACATGGAACAAGATGGTCCTAAATTGTTTGAAAACAAGTCTGACCTTTAATTGTTCTAATATAAAATATGTATTTTCCAAATTCTTCTCTATCTACAGATATAACCCCTTCTCCCCTCAAATATCATGATTATTCATATTTCATAATATCAATCTCTTTTAATATATGGCCAAATGATCTCTCTATTACATTGCTAACTTCCTGTATCCAAATTTACGAGGAAAGTCATCACTCACTTTTATCTAAATGACTTTTGAATTGTCCAAGGACCTTGTTTTGTCTTTTTCTTGGTTGAATCCCTTGAGTATTGTGATCACTTAAACAATCTTTCTCCAAGGATGCTTGTGCCTGTCTGTGCTCCATTTGCCTTTCATATCCACTCACTATTCTTCACTTCTGTTGCTGTGTCTCTACTCCGGGCCCTAATAACTACCTTAACTGGCTTGCCACCTAGACATTAGAAGCTAGTATCTCTTCTCATCTTCTCCTCTCATTTCACCCTACAACCTGCTTGGGATCATATTACTCAAAGGTTTCCATTTGCTTATAAGGTGAAATTCAAACTCACTATGCTAGCATTCATGTCATTCCTTGTTTTGATCTCAGCCTATAATTTTAACTTTATCTCTTCTGTCTACTCTACATGAACTCAATTTACACATTATATCCAGCACACGTTGCTCTTTTCTGTCCCTCAAGCTAATACTCAATTTCATGCCCTTGTCTAAAGTAATTTCATTTCTTATTTCTATCATGCTAAACCTAGCATTTTTTTTTTTTAGATTTTACTTCTTTCATAAATTTTTCCTGATTTCCCAAGATAAAAGCAATCATCTAAATTAGCTTCTAGGTAAGGGGTAGCGCAATACACATCCCTTTGTTCCTCATCTTGATCTGAAGTTGCAATGGCATATTCCCATGCTCCATGCTGCTCAGCAGTGTGTCTGCTTAATGGGTCTATGGCTTGTGTGGTCACTCAAGTTGTACTCTTGAAAGAGTCCAGTGTTTGTTTTAATGCTCTGTTCTCTCCTTGAAATTGCTACATTTTGGGCAAAGGTACCTAAAATTTTCTCCTGCAATGCTGAAGAATAGTACCTAAATTTTACTTTTGCACAAAGTACCTCAAATTATGCAGCAGTCCTATATCCCCTAACGTAATTAGCACAAAGTAGTCATTCAACAAATATCTATCAAAGGAATGCTGATCAAATTCTGAATTGATGTGCCTTCTCCTTTCAAACAAAACTATGTGAAAACCTAGAACATTTCTCAACTGATATTTCTACTTCTATAATCTTAAACTGAAGCTTGGAAAACAATAGGTGAAATATTTGTGACAAATGAGCATGTACCTTCATTCAGGGGAAAAGATTGTGACATTTTATATAGGTTGAATGGTGTTTCATACTAATCTCTAAAATAAATTATCATCCTAATATTTACAAAACATAGCTTGAGATTTTCGTATTTGACCCTGATAGAGATATAGGTAGTATATTTCATTTCAACTTTTTAAAAATGTGTTTACAATGATTAAATTAGTTAGAAAAGCATTAATATCATATTATTTATAAAGTCTAATTGATTGTATAATCAATTATGTTACTATTAGCTAAATCATAATGCTTTTATTGAAACTAGTATAATTTTGAAAGTACACTTGTGCAAATATTATTCAGAAAACAGCAACAGAATGGGTTGATGTAAGATTTTGCAATTAAAAGGAATGCTGACAATCCTCAGGTCTTGCGGTTGTCATGGGCAGTATTTTAAATCTGTCTGGTAAGAGTTTTCCTCTTTGACTTATTTTGAGGGAGATTGATCTAGAAGCATTTCCAGACTACTCTGTCTTTTTTATTCTCTATAGATTTTTGTCTTCAGTACATAATCAAGGCTAGATTCTGCCTGTCCAACATTCACAATAGAAAAGACTCTTCAAGGACACTGCATATTTTCCCTGTCTACTGAGTGCCTCGATTCTGTACAATAATTGTAGAGACCCATGAACAAAAGAGAAATTTAAACACTAGTGTTCATGTACAATACAATTCTCTTCATGTTTTAGGAGTTACATATTCATATTTTATAATCCAATTTTCTTTATTCTATGTCTTACTATCCAAGTGGCTATAAAAATGTAATATGTAAAGGTGACTTTTATTTGCTGCCATTATTGTTGATTTCTAAGGTTCAGAGCACATGACTTAGAGAAATATTATATATTTAAACCATGAGTAAATTTTTTTACTAAGTATCAGATATGTACAGACTCAAAAACTGTAGCAGATGAATAGTGAATTTTAAATTCATCAAGTTCGAAACTTCTGTGAGTCTAAAAAATTCAAATATTTAAATAAATATATGCATTATATTTGAAAGTGTACAAGGAAACAATGAATTTCATAAGATACTGATGTTTCTAATAAATACCAGCATAAAATTTCATAGTTATATTTAAAAAATATTTGTATAAGAGTTTAATATTTCTAAAACAAGCAGCGTATCCTTTAACTATTCAGAATAAAGCATTAGAACTTTATTTGGAAAAAAACTGTGAATTTACAAGAATGGGAGATAGGAATATTTTTAAATTTTTCAAATAAGTTTATACAGTAATTTTGATCTGAGGGTTCCAAGGTCACTGTTTCAGTATTATTCATACAGGTCGTCGTATTTGGCCTAAAAACATTGTGAATAGCTATGAGAGACAAAGACTTAAAAAGAGGAAAATGGTACTCAGTGAGACAAACTCCTGATGAAATATGAAGCTTATGGGATTCTAGCCCAGAGGACAAGCTCCTTGCTAATTTTCAAAGCTTTGAATATTTAAGACATATAAATATTTTCTGCAAGTCTAGTAAATGAGAGAAATTATCCTGTAATCATTTCAATGGAAAGTTTAGTTGATTAAATGTTAATAACTTTCTAAACAAAGCATATATTTGTGAAGAACCAAGCTGAAACTATATTATTTTAAAACGTATGAATATTCAAGAGCTTAACGTGAAGAATGAGAGCTAAATGAATAAGAATACGTTAGCAGCAAATAACAAAATAGCAATATTCCTTTAATTTTAGATTTATGCCTCAAACCTAAAATGTAACTAGAAATGATTGGCTTCATATTTGCATCCATCTGAGTTTCTTTTCATTTTCTAAGTAGAAAGGACCTTTAGGTTTCCTAGCTGAAGAGGGCAGGTTACTCAAGGAAAAAGGGAACAACATTTTCAAATGAAACTGCTGATCATGTCCACTAGCTAAGATACTCTCCAATAAATAAATTTAAGATGTTTCCACTCTAAGGGCTGATGAATCAATTCTCTGTTCTACATCTTCAGCAAACATTTGAAAATAATCTCACAGGAAACTATGCAATCCAACCCCACCTGTATGCTAATAGTGTTTGCTTTATATCTCTTTTCTTGATCACATGACTTGAGTAATTCTCTGAACGCCTCTCTTCTATTTAGTACTGCCCAGTGTATAATGGCACGTAGATATAAATACTAATGGAGTAAGTGCACTGCCTTAGGGAACACCCATCATGACATGTAACTAATTGCTTTATGTACATTAGAACCAAGTGAAGCGTTTTACATCTTCTGAAAGGAACCATCACCCTCTACTTTCTAATTTACCAAAATGTCATGTCACCTCCTGAAAGACAGACAAGAAGACTATTTTTTAAAATGATCTCACCAACTCTCTTCAATACACTGTTCCTTGTGATGGGAATCATGAAATATTGTACACAAAATCACTCTTAGTTAGGCGATTTCATTTCTCTTATGCCCGAACTTTTATTATATGCATATCTGAACTTTGGACCCTTGAGGTTTCAAAAGGAAGATTCTTAAGTGATTTAAGATTGTCTCAAAGGCCACATAAATTTAATTTATATATCAAAAAGTGTTAAAACATTACTCTCCTGGTCTATAAGAAATTGCCGGTCATACAAAGATGAGTGAAAGAAATACAGATATACATCCTTTCCTTTGAAAATGAAACTGAAAAATACATTTTGGAAAAAAAAATAAGCCTCCAGAATTAATGATACTTTTTAACATGGCATGGAGTATTACACTTTGATATAGTTTATTTAATGTGTGTACTTAGTGATGATACACCATTATTAGAGAGTTGGTGTGCCTGATGTGAAATGCAGAATTGCTCGGTTTGATGAAAGGAAGTTTTCTGTCATGAAATCCAAACATTTCAATGAGACAAGTTACTAGTGTTGTCCTCAAAAAGTTCTAATAATTATTGAAAATTGAATACAATCACTAATATAGAAAGGTAAGTCTTTTCCAATGTTTCCTCCTACTGTTATTCTCATATTCTCATCATGTTTTTTTACATAACTCAAATTTGAATTTAGCCTTGTTTATAAACACAAGCAGCCTCTCAGTTATAGAGGACATTGCTTATTCAGACCTCCCAACAGTACATTTTCTCATTTTGTGGCATTACTTCTTTCATAAGAAAAAAATAAAAAGGTATGTTTCTTGCATAGGGAAATGGATGCACCTTGAGATCATAATGTTAAGCAAATTAACTCAAAGCACACAAGCTTAAATATTACATGGTTTCTCTTAAATGAGAAACTAGATCTATATGAAGCATGAAATAAAAGACAAAAAATAGGACAAAAGGCATGGGTTGATACTATAATCCAACTCAGACAATTAATCTAAAAGTATACCTTGATTTATTATAATTATTTTTACATGTTGCATATGCACTTTGGCCTATTAATCTGGTTTTCAACCTGTATATATGATAATTAACGTCATGAGGTTTTATAAGATAAATAAATGAATTTGATGCTGGAAAAATTAAAAGAGTTAGAGGGAAGAATTGAAATATGTTAAGTACATAAACCAATTCCCTATATTGGATATAATCATTATGTACAGCAAATAATAAATGTTAAAAAAAAAGAGTGTCCTTGCACTCAGCAAAGATATATTCAGTACCGAAGTTGAGTCCTGTGTTTTGGATCAGCGAATATGTAAAGAAAAACAAGAAGAAAAAATTTCCTGTGTTACTGAAGCTTTATTTTATAACATATGATTCATACGATAGTTAAGTGACACATCTTCCACATGCAGCTTTTTTTAACCACGTGTCACTTAATGGGACTTTGAGTTGTTTAAAGATTTAGCTACTGTACCCTGTGCTACTATAAACATGGGTGAAAATATATCACTGGTGTATGATGCTTTTAATTCTTTGGGGAAGATACCAAGAAGGGGAATAGCTATGTAAAATGAAACCTCTAGTCCTAGTCTTTTGAAGTATTTCTGCATTGATTTCCACAGTGGTTTTACCAGTCTACATTTACAGAACAGTGAAGAAGTAATCCTTTTCCCCTACGTTCCACTTAGCATTTGTTATTGGTTGATTTCTTGATAACGGTCATTGTTTTTGGAATGAGATGGAATATCAGCTTTGTTTTAATTTGCATCTCTCAAATGATCATTGATCTTGAACATTTTTATGTATTTTTTTTGCTCTTTGTATTTCTTCCATTCATTTCAGATGTCCACTTTTCAGTTGGGTCTTTAAATCTGGGAGGGTCTGATTTTTTTCAATTCTTTATATGTTCTAGATATTAGTCCTTCATCTGATGAATAAATATCTTCATACTCTGTGGGTTGTCTTTTCACTCTATTGGTAGTTTAGTTTATTGTGCAAAAGCTTTTTAATAAGATGAAACTCCAGTAGCATCACTGTAGTACTTCCCGTGCAGTGGAGACTTTGTTCATCAAGTCTTTACCTACACCTGTGACTTCAAAATTCTATTTATTCTCTCTTCCAGAAGATTTAGTGTTTCTGTTTTAATATTTACATATTTGACCCAGTTCGATTTTAGTTTAGTGCATGGTTATACACATGGATCTAGTTTCAAACTTCAGCCTGTGGGAAGCCAGCTTTTCCAGCACTATTTATTAAAGAGGCTACCCTTCCTCCAGTAAACCATTTGGCTCCTTTGTCAATGATAAAATGGGTGAGTGTGTTTGAAGTTGCTTTTGTCTCTTATAATCAGTTCCATTAATCCTCAGGTCTGTTTTTTGGTCAGTATCGTGCTTTTTGTTTTGTTTTGTTTTGTTTTGTTTTGTTTTTCACAGTAGCTCTACAGTATAATTTCAAGACAAGGACTGTGATGTCCCCTCTTTTGACTTTGTTGTCCAGAATTATTTTTGTTATTCCAGGTCTATTCTAGATCCAAATGAATTTTGGGAATGTTTTCTCTAGTTTTGTGAAGTATGCTATGGAATTTTGATAGGGATTGTTCTAAATCTGTATAACAATTTTTGGAGTATAGCCAATTTCATTATGTTGGATTTTTCTTACCATAGTGCTAGGAATATCTTTCCATTTTCAATAACCTTTTCAATTTCATTTTTCAGGGTACTATAGCTTTCAATGTAATGATCTTTTATTTCCTTCATTAGATTGATTCCTAGGTATTTCATTTATTTGATGTTATTGTGAAAGGTGTGGTTTCCTTAACTTATGTCTCAGTGAGTTTGTTATTTGTGTACAGTAATACTTTTGATTTTTTGAGTGTCGACTTCATATGTACCTAAGTGAATAAATTTGCTTATTAAATATAGAAGTATTTTGGTGAATTTTGGGGGTTCTATATGTAGAGTATCATGTCATCTGTAAATAAAGATAATTTAGCTTCTTCCTTTCCTATTTTTATTCCTTTATTTCTCTCTCTTGTCTAATGGCTCTGGTTAATGTTTCCAGAACTATATTGAATAGGAGTGTGATAATGGACACCCTTGTCTTGTTTCTGATTTTATTTTATTTTATTTTATTTTTTAAATTTTTTTATTTAAGAGAAAATAGATACAGAAGATAGAAACAAAAATCAAAAAAGACAGACAAACAATAACAACAGATCTGATATGATAACATTGTAGGTTTACACACTGAGGTGGTTGGAGCTTGACAGTAGTTACAATATTGCATATTGTTACTTTCCTAGGGGTTGAGCATATTGACAGATATAGACATGTAAGATTTATCAGTTCAGGTATATTAACTTTTCTTTTTCAATAGTTATTGTATTTAGCAATACGGTTTTTTAAACTGTCTTATTTATGCATATTTATAAATTTATGTCTTTTTCCTTTTCTCTTCCTTCCTTCCTTTCCCCTAAGAATACCTCTTGTTATTATTGAAATAACTACCCCTAACATCAGGTCTAATATAACCAAGCGAAATAGTTCAGAGTGAAACCAGTAAAGCATAAAAGAATGGTCATGCTTAAGAGAAATAAAAAACTAAAGAGATCAGCAAACAACAACAACATATCCGATACTGTAAAATTGTAGGTTTAGTAATTTAGATGGTTGGATTTTTACAGTGGTTGCAACATTGTATATTGTTACCATTAAGGGGGCTGTTCAGATTGACATGTAAAGACACGGAGGATTGATCTGGTCTTATGAATATCAACTGTTCTCTCTCACCAGTTAATGCATTTAGTAGTATAGACTTTTAAACTGTCTTATGCATACCCTTATATAAAACTATGTCTTTTTTCCATACGTTCCTTCCTCGGTTCCCCTTGTAATACCTCTTATTGTCTTCAAACTAAATGCCCTTACCAATTGGCCAAATATAGTCAAACGAGATAGTACTGAATAAAACCAATAACAGATAAGATAATGGGGGCAATACATAGTAATGTAACATTGATTTCTATGATGCCTCATGTTAGCTTCAAGGCAGTTGCCTATATCATCTGTTGTAACAATCATACTAAGATAGATTAAAATCCCTCAGAACAGAGCAGTGAAAGTAATACCTGGTTTTGAAGCAGGGTGATCATATATCACTGAAGGCTACCCTTATTAATTTTTGTTATCTTTACAATAGCTGTCTTTGTCATCATTTATGATGAAGCTAGGCCGCTCGAGGTAGAATAGGATTAAACTAAACAGCTCATTGAAAACAATACTGGGCTTAAATCCCGTTAATGGGTTATTTATTTGTCTGCCCTGCTTGGTGGTATCTCTGTCACTTTTTCTGGAGCAGTGGACTTCTTTATCTCTCCCTAGAATGTCCTTCAGTATTCTCTGTAGAGTTGGCTCGGTTGTCATAAATTCCTTTAGTTGTTCTTTGTCCTGGAAATATCTTGTTTCTCCGTTGATTTTAAAAGATAATTTTGCAGGGTACAGTAATCTGGGTTGGAAGTTATTTTCCTTCAGGGCTTGAAATATTTCACTCCAAGCTCTTCTTGACCTGATGATTTGTGTTGAGAAGTCTGTC
>RJWM01030162.1:0-23639 GCA_004363535.1 Dasyprocta punctata
TTCCACCGCATCCCCCAGGCTGGCCTTGAATTCCTGGGCTCAGGCAATCCTCTTGCCTCAGCCTCCTGAGACCTTCCTGAATTCTGAGTCTTCTCTGGGGCACGAGGGAAATGGCTGTGAGAACTGGACCCTGTCCTGGGTGGGTGTCCTCAGGGCCCAGGCTTGCTGCGTGTCATTTTAATCCTCCCATCGCATGACGGTAGGAAAGCTACAGGGGTGATACTGCTTTTGCAGGAGGCTAAACAGCCTCAGGAGGGGCTGGTAATGTTTGCAGGATCTCACAGAAAAGTAACGGTTTTGTTTCTTGGTATCCAAAGCGGTATGGTTCCAGGACCCTGACAGATACCGACACACAAATTTGCTCAAGTTCCTCAGATAAGACGGTGGTGCCCGGCATAGTGGCACACACTGGTGACCTCAGCACTCTGGAAGGCTGAGGCAGGAAGAGTCCAAGTCCCAGCCCAGCCTGGACAGTTGAGTGACTTTATGGAGACCTTATTCCAAATAAAAATTTTTAGTGGTAGACATAATGGTGCGAGCTTATAATCTCAGCATTTGGGAGGCTGAGGCAGGAGGCTGTGAGTTCAAGGTCAGCCTGCACTACACAGTGAGACCCTGTTTCAACTAGAAAGAAAGAAAAGGCAAGAGAAAGAAAAGAAAGAATCATTCTCTTTTAGTGTTAAAATAACTCCAGACAACTTATTATTATTATTATTTTGGGTTTTTTGTTTGTTTTGGTACTGGGGTTCAAACTCACCACCTCACACCTGCCAGGCAGGTGCTTCGGCCACTGAGCTAAATCCCTAACCCTATTTTTTGAGACAGGGTCTCACTGTGCAGTTCAGGCTGGCCTTGAACTTACTTTGTAGCTCAGGCTGGTCTTGAACTCACAATGATCCTCCTGCCTCAGCCTCCCGAGTGCTGGGATTAAAGGCATGCACCACCACACCTGGTTTATTTTGGGTTTTTGAGACAGGGTCTTGCTATGTGTTTCTGGCTGGCCTTGAACTGTTAGCAATGCTCCTGCCTCAGCCTCCTAAGTGCGGGTATGACAGGCACACACAGCCAGGCTTAGCTCCCTGTGATATTTTGCAGTTAAGGACAGAAAAGCTTGGTGTGGCAGCCAAGCTAGGAAGTTTGTCCCAATACCCACCCCGTCCCCGACCTCTCCCGAGCCTGGGAGTTCTCACCGTGGGCACCAGGAGCCCCTGCAGCATCATGGTGCGGATCTGCCGGCCCCGCCGGGTGCCCCTTTGGGCCTCTTGCCGCAACAGCTGGCCCAGACCCACGTGGCAGAGGCCGTACTTGGTGGCCATGTTCCTGCACTGTGTCCCTTTGCCGCAGCCCGGGCCGCCCAGCACGAAGATGATGAGGGAGGACTTGAGCGTGTCTGTGGGACAGGGAGGGCAGGGCCACGGTGAGCACGGCGGAGGATGGGTGGGCACACATCAGATTGTGGCCGGTGCGTGCCCCTGGTTCACACTGGGCATACAGAGCCGCTTTTCTTGTTTGTTTGAGACAGACTCGTACTATGTAACCCAGGTTGGCCTTGGACTTGCAGCAATCCTCCTGCCTCAGCCTCCCAAGTTCTGGGATTACATGTATGAGCTTTTGTAACTGGCTCATAGCACTTCTGGCACTATGGTGGCCTCTGGGGGTACTCGTTGTGCCCAGGGACACTGTGGCATGATGCCGCTGTGGGATTCTGTGTGTAGATGTCAGCGCCTCCTTGAAGAACCTAATGACGTCATCATCCCATTTGACAGTGGAGGAAACTGAGGCTTAGAGAGGGGAGAGGGACTCGGACACCACCCTCCCCTACTCAACAGCTTCCACTGTGTTCCTTGAACTTCTGGCTTCGTTCTTCCCTTGCTATTCCCTCCATTAGGAAAACCCCAGGCTGCCTCAGTTTCTCCTTGCCACAGTTCACCCATCTGAAGTCTCCGTCTCTGCCCAGAGAACCTCCTACTCTGACTACTGCTGCCTCAGAGCCCCCCTTCCCACCCAGCAGTGGCCACCATTAGTCATGATCATCCCTCTTTGTTTTTCTGTCTCCAGGGAGATTTGGATCTGCGTGCCAGCAAGAACTACTTCTCACTCATCCCTATCTTCCCACCAGTTGTCACAGTCCCTGACATCCAGCAGCGAATAGGGAATACATGAATGTTCAAGGCCACCAGTAGTTTACGATCCAGTTTTTGTGTCTTGCTATCCTCCCTTTTTGTTTAGCCAACTCCTATGCATCCATCAGGGCCCAGCTGAAACCTCTCCTTTTACCTGAGCCCTCAGTATAATAGATTCCATTTCCTTTGTCTTTTCCCTCTGCTACACTGTAATCACCAAGAGTAGATAGAGCTTGTTTGAGAGCCCACAACCCAGAAGCCATTCAACTATGTCTAGAAAAGATGAATGAATCGCCAGGCGTGATGGCATACAACTTAATCCCGGCACTCGAAAGGATGAAGCAGGAGGATTAGCATGAGTCCAAGCCCAGCGTGGACTCCATAGTGAGTTCAAGGCCAGCCTGAACTACAGAGCAAGACCCTGTTAAAAAAAAAAAAAAATCAGAAAAAGGTGAATAAATGGCTGAGCCAGGAGCATGAGCAGTTGTTACTGCCAGGATGGGGGTGGTACATCTGGATCGAGGGTACGCCCGCATCTCCCCAATGCCCTCTACTGTCTCCTCCCCTCCCCGCTCAGTAAGGCGGCCATCCCTGCCGCATTACCCTTTTCCTGCGGCCTCAATGGTCTGCCCATCTGGGGCAGCTTGGACTTGCACAACCCCATCTGGCCAGCAGTCCTCGGGGCAGTCTTGCCCCATCCCCAGCCTGGCCCGGACCCCTCCTCGTTTGGCTCGGCGTCACAAAGGCCCCTGCCCTGATCATTTTTTGCGGAATGATGGAAATGAACGTTAAACAGGCACCAGCAGAGCCTGGGGAAAACGCGACCCTTCAAAGTGGGTCCCGGTTACTATAGCGACGAAGACTCCATTTGCCGCTTCCGGAGTGGTTTGGCGCATGCGCACAAGGTATTGCGGGTCAAGAGGCTTCTTTTTCACCTGGGCGCCCGTGGTCCCTGAGTGTGACGTCAAGGGGTAAGGAAGGCGTTCCCACGCGTCGTGATTACCTTACCACTCTAAGCGCGCTAACCACCAGTCGGGCACGCACTAAACTACACCTCCGGGCTTTTTAAAAATCTTGGCCTGGAACTTGTGATTTTCCTGCTTTCTTTCTTTCTTTTTTTTTTTTTTTTGAGACAAGGTCTTACCATGTAGTTTAGGCTAGTTTCTGGTTTTGAACTCACTATGTAGCCCAGATTGGCCTCCAGCTCACATCTATCCTCCTCCCTCGGTCTCCCCAGTGCTGGGATGACAGGCGTGTGCCACCACGCTCGGCTTTTTTTTTTTTTTTAGCTAGTCTCGTTAAATTGTTCAGGCGAGATTTGGATGTACGATTCTCCTGCCTCAGCCTCCCTCAGTGCTGGGATTACAGGTGTATGCCACCAAACCGGGCTCCTAAAAGACAACCATGAGTTGAAACACCACCACAAAGAAGGTTGCCATGGCGACGTGGTTCGCAAAGTTTAACTTCCGGGTTAGGCGGCGGCGCAGGCGCAAAAGGAACCAGTCAAGTGCCACTTCCGGGTAGGTTTTTCCGAGGGCCGGCGGCGCGAGGTGTTTGGCATCCTAGGTCAGGACCGGAGCCCCAACACCTAGAGAGCGGCTCCTCTGGACTGAGGGCGCAGATCCCGGCACAGACGAAAAGAATCGGGGTCAGAGTGGACTCGAGCGGCTGAGTCTTGTCGATGGCGACCCTGGTGAGTGTGAATAAGACGGGGTGCGCGATCCCCGCGGCTGCCTGGCGGCCCCTCCTCAAACAGCCTCCTACCTCCTACCTCTCCTCTCCGCAGGGCCCCGGCAGCCAGAATGTCACCGAGTATGTCGTTCGCGTTCCCAAGTAAGTTCCTGGACTCACCTCCCACTCCCAATCTCCGCAGGGAATTAAAGCCTGCACGGGCTCGCGGGGGTTCCCGGTTTCGCCGTCGAGTCAGGGAATGGGTGACTCGGTACACGGCACGGTTCAGCATCCTGGTCGCGCTTGTAAGGCCGGTTGGATCCCTTGTCGCCCACCCAAGCAACTGTTCCAAGCTATCAGCCAGCGTCTGCATCTGTGACCCTTTTGCCAGGATTGCAATCTGCCCGCCTCCAGCTGTTTATTCCGCTGGGTGGCTTGAAGTTTTCTTTCAATTTGTTCTGTTTCTCTGTTTCGTTGTCTTTTTGAGATAGCGTTTTGCTACGCAGTTCAGGTTGGCCTTGAACTCATTAATGTGACCCAGGCTGGCCACGAACTCGAAGTGATCCTCCTGCCTCAGCCTCCTGATTGCTGGGATTACAAGCATGTGCCACCATGCCCGGCCAAAATTTTTTAAAAAATCATTGCTTATTTTTAGTAGTGGGGATTGAACCCAGGGCCTTTGCACTGTACTACATCCCCAGTCTATCTACCCTCCTTTTTTTTTTTTTTTTTTTTTTTTTAATTTGAGACAGGATCTTGCCCAGTCATGGAGTTGCCTAGGTTGGGCTCAAACTTGTGATCCTCCTGCCTCAGCTTCCCAGAGTGATGGGATGAGAGGCTTGCACCACTACACCTGAGTAGATAGAGTCTTACTGGACCTGCAAAACTGTTCGCAGCTGGGCATGCACAGCTGACATCCCAGTACTTGGGTTGAGGCACGCGGATGTCTGTGAGTTTGAGACCAGCCTGAATTACAGAGTGAGATTCTTGTCTCAAAAAACCAAAAGCCAGAGCGAAACAAAACACAAAATCAGTTTGAGTATTTTCCTTTTCCGGGAAGCACTGCCCACCTGCCTTCCCTCCTCCCCCAGGGCCAGTTCTCAATGATCCCTGCATCTCGAGTTCTCCCAGATCTTCTGCCCCACTTCTGCCTGGCATGGAAGTAGATGGGTGTGGCCTCCCTGATCATCTGGGAACCCTCGGTTTTTTTTTTTTTCCTGAGTCCCTAGCATTGCCCAGCACAAAGGACTGAACTAATGTGGGTTTGCTGAATGAAGAATTGATTGACTGATCACTACTTCTTTTTGGTTACTCCAGGAACACAACCAAAAAATACAACATAATGGCTTTCAATGCAGCCGATAAGGTGAACTTTGCTATGTGGAATCAGGTAAATCCCTGGTTTGAGAGTCTGGGAGGGAAGGGTTTGAGAGACCCTGGACTTGGAGATTTTAATTAATGCTCAGCTGTAATAGTAACTAAGGTTTTGCTTCCTCTGCTCTCCCCAAATGGACATAAAAGGACAGTGAAAATCCCTGGCCAAGCTGCTGGCCATGGTTTGCTAGCCCCCAGAGGTGGTCTTCTCCTTAAAAGAGAACATTGAAGTGGGGCACAGTGGTGCACACCTGTAATCCCAGCAATCAGGAGGCTGAGGCAGGAGATCACAAGTTCTAGCTCAGCCCCCACAGTTTAGCAACTTAAGACCCTGTCTCAAAAAATAAAATTAAGTTAAAAAAAGGTCTTGGGATGGAGCTCAGTGCAAAGGCCCGGAGTTCAGCTCCAAGTTCTACCACAAAGAAAAAAAGAACAATTTGAAATTATACCCATTGGGCAGGGTGGGGGGTGAGGTGGGGGATTGTGGGTCAGAATTTGCTTGGGCAGGGGTAGTGGCCTGAGCCGGGGCTCTGTCCTGTGGTGGTCTCAGAGCCCGAAGGGACTGTGAGAGCTGATAAAGGGCTTTCAACTGGGAGGCCACAGAGCGGTCCGGCCGTAGTGGGCAGAGACGCACTGCCGGTTGGAGGGGCGGCTGAAGGAGCCGCGGAGGGGGCTGGCTGTGCTGGCCGAGGTGCGCGATGACGGGATTGGAAATGAGGACAGGCTTGAAGAGAACGAGGTTAAGGATCTGGCCAGATGCCGGGGGAGGAGGGGAGCTCTGCCTTGGGAAGTCCAAGCTTACAGGATCTGTTGACAGACTGGATGTAGAGGAGTAGGAAAAAAAAAAGCAAGTGCAGACGATGCCATTTGTAGTTCCTCTCTCATCTGTCATTTTCCACCGCGTGACTTCAGCCACCTCCAGTCAACTATACCCCGAAAATATCCCATGCAAAATGCTGGATTTAAACAGTGCCTCACTGTTCGAATCCCTGCTCTGCTGATTGACCCAAGGAAACCTTGCTGTCTGCTGTGTCCCATCTGAGATGAGAATTGTCCCTTTGTCCAGCGCATCCACTCCCGGCCCATATAAGCCTCCCGGTTATCAGGTTAGCTGTGCTGGTATCCCAGTGTTTGTTTCCACGGGACCCGTATTTTACTGAGTAATGGCTCTAAAGCCCAAGATCTGCTATGTTGGAAATTCAGATATGCCACAGAGAAGCTGTCAAGCACTTTTTCTTATTTTTTTTTTTTTGAGACAGGGTCTCACTAGGTAGTCTAGGCTGGCCTTGAACTCACTATGTAGCCCAGGCTGGCCTCAAACTCACCGCGATCCTCCTGCCTCAGCCTCCCAAGTGCTGGGATGACAGAGTTCTGTTTTATGATTAGTTGTTTAAGTCCCAAAGTCACTGTATCAGATTCACCAATCCTGGCATCCTATACCCCTTCCCCTAGCAGGAAGTTGGTTTGAGCACCTGGGGCACAGCCCGGGCAAGGGTGGGGCCCTGACGGGTTTCTCCTCTTGCTGCTCCAGGCCCGGCTGGAACGGGATTTGAGCAACAAGAAAATTTACCAGGAGGAGGAGATGCCCGAGTCGGGCGCAGGCAGCGAGTTTAACCGGAAGCTGCGTGAGGAGGCCCGCCGCAAGAAGTACGGCATCGTCCTCAAGGAGTTCCGGCCCGAGGACCAGCCCTGGCTGCTCCGCGTCAATGGAAAGTCAGGCAGGAAGTGAGTGGTGATGGGGAGAGGTGCCACCCTAGAGACCACAGGGACCAGCCCCCGCCGGCTGTCACCCACACACTTGGTGGGGTGTCCCTTCTGAACCTCAGTTCCCCAGCTGTGCAGTAGGGGCACCAGTGCTTCCTCTTTTTTTTTCTTTGTTTTTTGGTGGCACTAGGAATAGAACTCGCAACCTTGCGCCTACCATACAGGCGCTTAAGCCACTGAGCCAAACTCCCGGCCCTAGTTTTTTGAGGCAGGGTCGCACTGTGTAGCTCAGGCTGGCCTTGTAGTTGTAGCCCAAGCTGGCCTCGAACTCACAACGCTCCTCCTACCTCAACCTCCTGAGTGCTGGGACTAAAGGCGTGCGCCACCATGCCCAGCTTCTTCTGACTTATTTATGGTTACTTATTTATTGTGGTACTGGGGATTGAATCCAGGGCCTTTGCATAGAGCTACATCTCCAGCCCTTTTTATTTTGGGACCCAGTCTCACTAAGTTGGTAAGTTATTCAAGCCATGCCCAAACTCGTGATCTTCCTGCCTCAGCCTCCCAGAGTGCTGGAATGACAGGCATGCGCTGCAACCCCTGGGTCCCTCATTTCAGGGTTTTTATTTTTATTTATTTCTTTATTTGTTGGCGTTTTGAGACAGAGTGAAGTCAGTACGTAGCCCAGGCTGGCCAGGAACTTGCAGTGATCCTTCTGCCTGGGGGAGTCCTGGTGATTTAATCCTGGGCTTTCACACTGAGGCACATACACAGCCCATTTTATTTTATTTTATTTTATTTGTTTATTTTTGTGGCACTGGGGATTGAACTCAGAACCCCGTGCCTACGAGGCATGTGCTTAAGCCACTGAGCCAAACTCCCAGCCCTGGTTTTTCGAGGAAGGGTCGCACTACGTAGCTCAGGCCGGCCTTGCTCTCGCGTTGTAGCCCAAGCGGGCCTCGAACTCACAATGCTCCTTCTACCTCAGCCTCCTGAGTGCTGGGATTAAAGGCGTGTGCCACCACGCCTGGCTCGTTTTAAATTTTTTATTGTTTAATATCATTACTATTATTATTAACATCATCATTTTGAGCCAGGGTCTAGCTTAAGTGGGTCAGTTGCCCGGGCAGGGCTGGAACTTGCAGTGTCTCTGCCCCAGTCACCCAGGGTGCAGGGACCCCCGGCGTGGGACACCATGCCAGGCCATAGGGGTTGCGGGGAGCCCGGTGCCCTTCAGG
This sequence comes from Dasyprocta punctata, assembly GCA_004363535.1. NCBI lineage: Eukaryota > Metazoa > Chordata > Mammalia > Rodentia > Dasyproctidae > Dasyprocta > Dasyprocta punctata. The sequence goes on from RJWM01030162.1 coordinate 8,111, forward strand.
AGGTGAACCGCAGTGGTGCCTGTGCGTCTCTCCGAGCCAGTCATGTCGGCAGGCAGGAGGCCTGAGTTTTGGGGGGGTGGGGAATCTTGGGTCACCCTACTAGCAGGGCAGAAGTGCTGAGGTCAGGGAGGTGAAAGCAGTTCCAGGCAGGCTGTATGACGGTGACAGACGACAGACGGACTGCTCAGGACAGGAGGCGCCAGGATGAAGGTGACCCTGGGGAGCCTTGAAGTTGTTAAGCCAGGTTAGGTACTTGGAGCAAGATTGCAGATGTGTGTGGCACAGTGGGAGGCTGAGACAGGAGCATCTCAAGTTTGAGTCCCACCTGGGGAACTTAGTAGGACCCTGTCTCAAAAAATACAAATGACTGAAGGTATAGCTCAGTGCAAAGGCCCTGGATTTGGGGCAGCAGCGGTAGGTCGGGGTACAGGCTAAGGAGTCATTTGGGCTCAGTGAGCCGGGGGCTTGGGTTGAGAGTGCACTGCAGGTCGGGCCATCCTGTCCCCTTCCGCATCAGCCTGGCTCCCGGGCTGGTTCCCAGCAGCAGCCCGTGGGCAGTGGCGTCTGAAGCAATCGCCATGCACAGCTCCGAGGGTCACACAGCTGGCTGTCCTGGGTGAACCCAGGCGGGCTCCGCGGTGGAGGCAGACGAGGAGAGGGCGTCCAGGCTGGACCCGGCGCTGCCGTGACCTGACCACGGCTCCCTGCAGGTTCAAGGGCATCAAGAAGGGAGGCGTGACAGAGAACACGTCCTACTACATCTTCACCCAGTGCCCTGACGGGGCCTTCGAGGCCTTCCCCGTGCACAACTGGTACAACTTCACGCCGCTGGCCCGGCACCGCACGCTCACCGCCGAGGAGGCCGAGGAGGAGTGGGAGAGGTGAGCCGCGCGGGCAGGGCAGGGAGCCGGGGGCACACAAGTGACGGAGGCGCTCAGGGCAGGTGGGCCCCCCACGCTGGAGGCAGCACAGCAGGACGGCCCAGCCGAGCTCCTGCGGCGGGAGGTGCCACACCGAGAGACTTCCAGGGCAGCCCCTGGAGATGCGGGAAGGTGGGTGCAGCTACGAGGCCCCAGGATGTGGGGTGAGGGAGCAGAGAAGAGGGACTGGGGCTCATGCCCAGCTGAGGATGTGACCTCCAGGGGGTCACAGCGGCCTGGGCACCACCCATGTCATGGGAGGATACTCTGGCCTCTGGACCGGCCTGCAAAAGTGCATTTTATCTGTCATCCCATCTACTCAGGAGGCTGAGGCAGGAAGATCACAAGTTCAGTCCAACCTCGGCAACTTAGTGACTTAGATTGTGCCTCAAAATGCAGTTTAAAAAGGAGCCAGCTATGGGGGTGCAGGCTTGTAATCCCAGAACTCGGGAGGCTGAGGCAGGAGGATCGCTGTGAGTTGGAGGCCAGCCTGAGCTACATAGCAAGTTCGAAACCAGTCCAAACTTCACAGCAAGACCTTGTCTCAAAAGAAAAGGAAAAAAAAAGAGCCGGGCGTGGTGGCGCACGCCTTTAATGCCAGCACTCTGGAGGCTGAGGTAGGAGGAGCGTTGTGAGTTCGAGACAAGCTTGGGCTACAGTGTGAGAGCAAGGCCGGCCTGAGCTACATAGTGCAACCCTGCCTCAAAAAAACTAGAGCTGGGAGTGTGGCTCAGTGGCTTAAGTGCCTGTCTGGCAGGTGTGAGGCTGTGAGTTTGATCCCTGATGCAGGGGGTGGGGGAGGACTGGGGCTGTAGCTCAATACAAAAGCTCTGGGTTAATCACCAGCACTGCAAAAAAAAAAAAAAAACTTTCATTCCTTTCTACAGTACTCATGAATTTTGTATGTGTACAGTGGATAGCTGGTAGTCCTAAAGTTTCTCATTAAATGTACTGCCAGGTTTTTGGGGTGTTTTCGTTTTTGCTTTTTTTTTTTTTTTTTTCCTTTTGAGGCAGGGTCTTGCTGCTTAGCCCAGGCTGGCCATGAAACTTGCAAACTTCCTGACTCAGCCTCCAGAGTGCTAGGATTGCAGGCCTGCGGCACCATGCCAGGCTCATGAAGGAGCATTCTCCCCCGGGGTGACGGCGGGGTGTACTGTGGCCAGGCTGAGTCCCCTCTTCCCCTGGGCGGAGGTGCAAGTTCGCCTCCCACCCGTCCCGTCACCCGGCAGGCGGAACAAGGTCCTGAACCACTTCAGCATCATGCAACAGCGGCGGCTCAAGGACCAGGGCCAGGACGAGGATGAGGAGGAAAAGGAGAAACGCAGCCGCGAAAAGACCAGTGGGCTGCGCATCCACGACCTGGAGGACGACCTGGAGATGTCCTCGGATGACAGCGAGGCCAGCGGCGAAGAGGGTGGGCCAGGGCCCCGCCGCACAAGGGGACTGATGGGTTAATGTCCCCTAGACAGGCTGTGTGTTCCGGTTGCCCCGAAAGTGAGAGGCGCCCAGGGGAAGCAGGACAAACTGGAAAGCGAGGGCTGGGCCCTTAGCGGGTCCCCAATGCAGAAGGACACCTCAGGACCGGCCACTGAGTGTTGCGGGAAGGGCTGCCTGTGACGCCCGTGCTGAGCTGTCTCCCGGTGTGCGCAGGCAGCACCGTGGGGCTTGGGATGTGGGCTGCCCCGGGGAGGGGCCGTCATTGGGGTCCCCGGCTGTTGGGCCATCCTGAAACCGGAAAGCCGCAGTGAGCCCGCAGCCCAGCTGCCCTCTCCCCACTCCCCTCTCCAGGCAGCAGGGCCCCCAAGACCAAGAAGAAGGCGCCGCAGACCAAGGCGGGCAGGAAGAAGAAGAAGAAGAAGAAGGGCTCGGATGATGAGGCTTTTGAGGACAGCGACGACGGGGACTTTGAAGGCCAGGAAGTCGACTACATGTCCGACGGCTCCAGGTGAGGCCAGCGGGAGGCAGGTGAGAGTCCCCGGCCCAGCCCGGACCTCAGATTCTCACGCACCCAACCTCTCCCGCACCTCCGTTTGCAGCAGCTCCCAGGACGAGCCCGAGAGTGGCAAGCCCAAAGTGCAGCAGCAGGAGGAGGGGCCCAAGGGTAGGCGGGGCTGGAGGGGGCGGGGCCTCGAGGGGTGGGCGGGGCCTGGGTTGGGAGGGCAGAGAGGCTTGGGAGGGCAGAGAGGCTTGGGAGGGTGGGCGGGGCTGGGGGCCACGTGACACGCCCCCTCTGTGCGCCCAGGTGTAGACGAGCAGAGCGAGAGCAGCGAGGAGAGTGAGGAGGAGAAGCCAGCCGCTGCCCCTGAGGAGGACAAGGAGGAGGAGGAGGAGAAGAAGGCGGCCACCCCGCAGGAGAAGAAGCGCCGGAAAGGTGGGCCCGCCCCGTCCGTGGTGGCGGGAGGGTGAGCGCAGGTTCCCCGGGTTGTGCCCCCCGCCCTGACTCAGCCCTGGTCCCCGCAGACAGCAGCGACGAGTCCGACAGCTCAGAGGAGAGCGACATCGACAGCGAGGCCTCTTCTGCCCTCTTCATGACGGTGAGGCTCGGCCGGGCGCAGGGCTGCGTGGGGGGCTGGCAGGTGGGGTTCGGCCTTAGACTCACCCCCAATCCCGGCTCCGCAGAAGAAGAAGACGCCCCCCAAGCGGGAGCGGAAGCCCTCGGGAGGCAGCTCTCGGGGAAACAGCCGCCCCAGCTCCCCCAGCGGGGAGGGTGGCAACACCTCCTCCACACTTCGGGCTGCCGCCACCAAGCTGGAGCAAGGTGAGCGCGGGTCCTCCGTCCTCCTGCCCCTGCCTGCCTAAAGGTCCCACGTGCCACCCCCGAGCCGGGCACAGTGGCACACACTTCTCATCCTAGTGCTCGGGGAGGCTGAGGTAGGAGCATCCGGGGAGGCTGAGGCAGGAGCATCCCGAGTTTGAGCCCAGCCTGGACATCTTAGTGAGATCCTGACCCAAAATTTAAAAAATAAAGAAAAAGGCGGGCGTGGTGGCGCACGCCTTTAATCCCAACACTCGGGGGGGTGAGGTAGGAGGAGCATTGTGAGTTTGAGGCCAGCTTGGGCTACAACGCAAGCGCAAGGCCGGCCTGAGCTACATAGTGCGACCCTGCCTCAAAAAAAAAAAAAAAACCAGGGCTGGGAGTTTGGCTCAGTGGCTTAAGCACCCGCCTTAGCAGGCGTGAGGTTGTGAGTTCGATCCCTGGTGCCGCAAAAAATAAATAAATAAATAAAAATAAAAAAATAAAAGAGCTGAGGACATAGATCAATGCAAAGGCCCAGAGTTCAATCAAAAATAAAAAGAAGGTCCAAAAACCAAAGATTCAACCCCGAGCCTCCCCCAACAGGGAAGCGGACCAGCGAGACACCAGCAGCCAAGCGGTTACGGCTGGACGCTGGGCCCCAGAGCCTTTCGGGGAAGTCAACCCCACAGCCGCCATCCGGCAAGTCCACGCCCAGCAGCGGGTAAGTCGGTGGGGATGGGGGGGTGGGTCAGGGGAGCCAGCACCCCTGGGGCCAGCGATGACCTCTGTCCTGCGCCCCTCAGCGACGTGCAAGTGACCGAGGACGCCGTGCGGCGCTACCTGACTCGGAAGCCCATGACCACCAAGGACCTGCTGAAGAAGTTCCAGACCAAGAAGACGGGGCTGAGCAGCGAGCAGACAGTGAACGTGCTGGCCCAGATCCTGAAGCGCCTCAACCCCGAGCGCAAGATGATCAACGACAAGATGCACTTCTCCCTCAAGGAGTGAGGCCCCGGGCCCCAATAAACAACTGTGCCCCAGCTCGACTCCGCCTTCCCGATCGCCTGTGCCCTCAGTCCCCGTTCTCTGCGTTCCCTCATTCACGTGGCCCGTGGCTGGGTGCTCGGGAAGCCCCGCTCTGCTCTGTCCTTTGGGTGAAGTCTCCGCCAGGTAACCAGGGCAGCGCAGATGTCCGTCACCCCTTCTGCCGTGAGCCCAGGATTTTCGACTGCATACTTCGTTGTCATTTGCCCAAAATTATCCTTGTGTATGTTTCAGATTGACTGTCTGGTTAGTATTTTGTCCCTTATGTTTTTGTCTTTTGTTTTGTTTTGTTTTGTTTTGGGTGTTTTTGGGACAGGGTCTTGCTGTGCAGTTCAGGCTGGCTGTGAGCTCACTTTGTACCCCAGACTGGTCTCAAACTTGCAACAGTCCTCCTGCCTCAGCCTCCCGAGTGCTGGGGTTACAGGCATGCGCCACTATGCCCAGCTCCTTTGTTTTTTTGAGACAGCGTCTTCCTATGTATTCCAGGCTGACCTTCAACTCGCTGCATAGTCCAGGCTGGCTTTGAACTTATCATCCTGCTGCCTCAGCCTCCTCGGGGCACAGGAATTACAGACATTCACCATTATAACTGGCTCCCTTTCAAATCTTTGCATTTTTATTTTAAGCCTGCTTATCATACAGTCTGTCAGACACAGCTAGAATCAGGTTATCCAGCATCCTGCCGCGCTTCCTGCCGCCGCGCCCCTAGGTGATTTCCTGGCTTTGGGAATTGGGGTGGGTGTCAGCGGACTCCTGGCCGCCTGCTTTGCGGATGAGTCCTTCAGATGGTGTCTCTTTGGCTCTGCCAGCCACCCAGGGGTGCCCACCTGCACCCATCTCTCCAGGATTCTCAGCTCAGGGGCTCTGTCCCCACGTGGCCACCAGAGCCCACACCCTCAGCTCTGGTGTTAGCATCTGGGCCCCATTTTCTGTCCCCCAGAGACATTTGTGGGGTCCTTCCATTCCTTGCCAAGCTGATGATTGATTTATTTTATCAGCATCGCAAAGCATTCTTTAGAAAGGGTGTTTCGAGGTCCCGGGCAGTAACATGGCCAAGAACGGAACCAGGCTGCAGCACCCCACCCCACCCGCTTTGAACCTCGGCCCCAAGCGATAGGGCAGGAGGCAGGCTGCAGGGCTGCCGTCCTGCCCTGGCTGGGAACTGGCAGGGAACTTCCCCACCCAGGAGTGCGCGCCATGCTGAGCAGGGCTGCCGGACGTGTCAGGCTAATTCCTAGGAATGTCCCCGCTGGGCCTCCTCGGGGAGCTGGAAAGGAGCTCTCACTCCCGGCCCCGCTGTCCCTGCCACGTGGACCTCGGTCTAGGCCTCTGTAACCAGGAAGACGGGCAGCACAGCCAAGTGTTAGGAACAGGCTTCTCACATTCAGCGGGACCTGGGTTCAAAGCCCAGGTCTGTTTCTTAAATCTGGATGACTTCAGGCAAGTGACTTGTTTGCAGAGTAGTGTGGTTTTTGGTTGGTTGGTTGGTTGTTTTTTTTTTTTTTTTTTTGGGTACCAGGAATCAAACTCAGGACCTTGAGCTCTATCACTGGCCCCAGAGTAATCTGAATAAGAACTAGGAGAATGACCACCACCGAAGCCTGCCCTGGGGACAGAGCTCGGTGGGATGGAAAGGCAGTGACCACCTTGGCCAGGCTCACTGCTCGGCTCTCTTGGGTGAAGGTTTCCTGGGCCAGATTACATCTTGTGTGCATGGTCAGACACCTGCTGAGACCTAGAGCAGGCAAGCTCTTTGCATTCCTCAGCCTCAAAAGCTCCTGGGCCCTTGAGCTGGGTGCCGGGCGTGGTGGCGCGCACCTTTAATCCCAGCACTCCGGAGGCTGAGATAGGCGGAGTGTTGTGAGTTCGAGGCCAGTTTGGGCTACAACGCCAGCACCAAGGCCGACCTGAGCTACATAGTGCGACTCTGCCTCAAAAAAAAAAATCTAGGGCCGGGAGTTTGGCTCAGTGGCTTAAGCGCCTGTCTGGCAGGCGCAAGGTTGTGAGTTCAATCCCTGGTGCTGCAAAAAAAAAAAAGTTCCTGGGCCCAGTGCAGGGGTGCACAGCTGGGGTCTCAGCCACCCAGGAGGCCAAGACAGGAGGATCTTGAGTTTGACACCAGTCTGGGCAATTTATTTAGCAAGACACTGTCTCAAAGCAAAAGGGTTGGGCAGGGGATGTGTGGCTCAGTGGCAAAGTGTTTGTCTGCCATGTGTTACCCCCATATTACAAAAACTTGCATGAGGCATGGTGGTTTAGGCTTTTAATCATGGCACTCGGGGAAGTGGAAGAGGACTGTCACAGATTTGAGGCCAGGCCTAAACCAGACAACAAGACCCTGTCTTAAAAAACAAAACTTACACACAATACACACAGTCCCAATTTGTAATACCAGCTACTTGGGAAGCTGAGGGAATATGGCCAGTGTGAAGCCAGTTCGAGTAACTTAAGACCTTGTCTCACAACCAGGGACAGAGGGGCCAAGGATGTAGCTCAGCAGCATAAGCACCTGCCTGGCAAGCACAAGGTCCTGAGTTCAATTCCCAGTACCAAAAAAAAAAAAAAAAAAAAAAAAACCACACCAAAAAACAAGGAACATGGATGGAGCTCAGTGACAAGCGCTTGCCGTACTTGTGCAAGGCTCTGGGTTCCAACCCCAGTACTGAAAAAGGCAAAGCAAAGCTGTGGTCAGCTTCTCGGGGCGGAGACTGAATTTAAACCCTAAATGTTCCCCGGGTCACACCAGGCCACAATCGCGTCTCTCCTCGACTCGCCACTGGCTCCATCGCGCACAGGATGGGTCTCAGCCTCTCCTCAGGCCCTGATGCTCTCTGACCCCTGGATGAAGCCTCAGGCAAAGGGTGCAGAGTTGGCCTTCCAGAGACGGCATCCCTGCCCCCCTGTCCCTGCACCTGGCTGTCCCCCAGCCTCTCCCTCTTCCTGTTTTGATGCTGGCTCAGCCAGGCCCGGAGATGGGCATGATGGCTTAATCCTCACCTCGCCACCTGCCAAAGCTGCCCTTCCCTGCGTCTGCCCCACCCAGCACCCACGGGGGCTCTTGATGGGTTGGGACCCTTCCAGACAGCAGGTGGGGTGGGGACACCGGTCACCCATCCAGGCTTGGCCTTGGCAGCCCGATGACTCGTAAATCAGGGGGCATCAGAAACGGGTCTTGTGGAATGTCTGGATGGGGCGCGGTGGGATGAGCCCTTAATTCTTAAGGGGTGGGGTGTGAGGCGGGAGGAGCCCATCCTTGGACCCGAGAACTGGGGGACAAACCAGACAGGGACAGGACGTGCTCCCTCTGCTTTGGGGACCCACCAGTGATGAAGTCAGTGCCCCCCGCCCCCTTACAGGCAGGGGATAAATTCAGGGCCGGGACGTGCTCAGCCTCAGGACCCGCCTGTCGCCATGGCCACAGGGAGAGTCCTGCTGGCTTCGCTGCTGCTCCTGTCACTGCAGCTGGGCCTCGGCTGGGGCCCTGATAACCAAGATGCTCCGCTGGCAGAGGCAGCGTTCTCGCCTGAGCAGAAAGCAGAGGCTGGAGGGACCCGGAGGCCGCCACTGGGTAAGGACCGGCAGGGAAGCCCAAGCGACCTCCCAACTCCTTCCTGCTGGGACCCTACCTTTGTCAGCGTCCTTTCTCTCTCCAGGCATCCGCCACCCCCGTACCCGTCTGCGCAGAGCCCCTGGCGGCCCGTGCCAGCTGTGGAGCCTGACACTGCCAGTGGCAGAGCTGGGCCTGGGCTACGCCTCGGAGGAGAAGGTCACCTTCCGCTACTGCGCTGGCAGCTGCCCCCGCGGCGCCCGCACCCAGCATGGCCTGACGCTGGCCCGACTGCGGGGCCAGGGTCAAGCGCACGGCAGACCCTGCTGCCGGCCCACCCGCTACGCTGACGTGGCCTTCCTGGACGATCGGCACCGCTGGCAGTGGCTGCCCCAGCTCTCGGCTGCTGCCTGTGGCTGTGGTGGCTGAGGGTGCCCAGCCCGGTGCCCCGCAGCCCCATGCGCCAAACAGCGACAGCACTTCCAGGGCTTGGCTGGCTTATTTATGGGAGCCTGGGTGTAAGAGGCCAAGATGGGGAGGTGGGCTGGGGCACCACCAATGAGCACAATAAAGAACTGCTTGCCTGGCCTTGTGACTGTGCCGCTGCTTAGGCTCCCCGTGGGCAGGCGCTGCCCGGAGCTCCCCTCTAGCAGGCCAGACAGCTGGCTTTTCCAACTTTATTCACAAATCCAGTGTCTGGGAGAAGCTGGGGGTCAGGCCTGGGGGTCAGCAGGCTGGGGGTAGCTGTCCCGGCCCCATTCCCTCAGGCACAGAGCGGCAGATCACAGAGATGCGTCGACCCCGGGGAACCCGACGCTCCCCAAAAAAGGATTCTTCGTCTCGGAGGATCTCATGGGAGAAATCGTAACGGGCTGAGTCCCTGCAAGAGAAAAGAGGCTGTGAGGTGGGGAGGGCTGAGGGCAGTGCTGTTCCATGCAAAGCGGGGTCCCAGTCCCTCTGCCGTCCCCCACGCCTGCCCTGGGTGTTGGTGGTGGTATCTGCTGTGAGGGCCAAATGAGAAGGGGCCCCAAGTGTCAGTGGGTGTCCTGCACGTCCCTGGGGTGGCAGTGCCCTGGGCTCCCCTGTACCTTAGGATATAGAGGGAGCCAGGCTCCAGCAAGAGTTCCAGCCACTGCCCTGCCTCCTGGGTGTGCACCAGCCGCATGACACTTGGCGACAGTAGGGACAGGCCGGCGATGGTGGCGCCACAGAACTGCAAGAGGAGCCGCAGCAGTGGGTCAGGCTCCAGCCGGCCCTGCCCACCCCTGGCTGGGAGCTCGGGGCGACAGCTTCTGCCCACCTTGACGCTGTCCACGTGGGGCTTGATGTAGCCCCGAGCCTCCAGGTCCAGCACGTGGATTGGAGACAGCAGAGTTTGGCCAGGGCTAAAGGCGGCCACTTGCACGCGCTGCAGGATGGCCCGGCTGGCCTCTGACCAGCGGGACTTCTCTATCTCCCGAAAGCCGTGGATGGCCTGCACGGAGAGGGCTGGGTCAAGTCAGGGAATTCCCTGTGGCAATAGGGACACCGAAGGACAGAGGGGCAAGGTTTTCCCAGCGTGTCCCTGCCCTCAACTCACAACACCACTTCTAACCTGGCCCCTGCCATGAATCTGCCTCTGGCCAGATTTCAGGCGCAAACTGAGACCCCTACCCCAGCCCCCATGTGATCGGACCTCGGGTTCCAATTCCTGTCCCTGGTGCTGGCTCCAGCCCAATAGTCAACTGCCTCAGGCTCTGCCCTTAACTGATCCCACCCACAGCCCAGTCTGCCTGTAACCGCTGACGCTCCTTCATCTCGGTCCGTTTCTGCCCCTAGACTTGGTCCCAAAACACTCCTGGATTCCAGATCTTGCCCCACTTATGGCCCAGGCCTCAGTACCAAAGTCCTTTCTGTGCCCATTCCCCAGAAGAGACCCCACCCCTTCTCCGCCCATATTCAATGCCCCGCCCATTTCTAGATATGGCCCCGCCCCCTCGACCTCACCGCGTCCCAGTGATCAAATTCGTAGCGGCGACGCCGAAGCTCAGGTTCCAGCTCGCGGCTCAGCGTCTCCTCCTCGTCCTTGCTCAGGAAACCGGGGCGCACCACAGCCACATCCTTCAGGCGGCTCAGCAACGCGGAGCACGAGCTCCGCACCCAGCCCGACCCTGGCAGCGTCCGCAGAGCCAGCCGTCCACTCCCGGCCATAACCCCGAGGCCGGGTCGTGGAAGAGGACCAGGGTCAGGGCCACGCCCTCGCCCTACAGTCATTGGCTGTGGCCTCGCCAGTTCACTCCAGTGATTAGTTTCACCTAAAGTCCCGCCTATCGCTCAAGGCTACTGGTCGCTGCTCGGCTCGCTCTTTGGAGTTATTGGCTCCCCCTAGGCCCGCCGCAGCTCCCAAGCTATTGGGCGCCGGCAACCACCAGCTCAGATTATTGGCTCTGCCGCAAATCCATCTGCAGTCGGACTCTAGCCCCGCCCCTTTTATCGGCTACGGGAAAATACCCAGTTGAGCAGGTGCATGGTGAAGACCTGGTCTTGGGCTGAGAAAAAGACCGGGCTTGGGTTCCGAGGTCAGAGGTCATAGGAGGATTTGAACCAAGGTTATGGAATTGGCTGGGGTTAGAGATGAAGCGCACGCTCAGGAGGAGAGAGATAGTATCGAGGCCAGGATTATGGGGTAGGGTCAAGTTTGAAGAATTAGGGTTGCGGTCAAAGGTCAACACCTGGCAGGCCAGGCGTGGTGACGCTCGCTTGTCATCCCAGCACTGGGTGGCTGAGGCAGGAGGATCGCTGTGAGTTCGAGACCAGCATGGGCTACCTAGCAAGTTTAAGGCCAGCTAGGACTACACGATGAGACGCTGTCTCAACAAACAAAACAACATAACAAAATCAATGCAAGGTGTCATCCATTTCCTCTTCTCAGTAAGTACAGTACTGGGTTTTGTTGTTTTGTAAAGATTTGCTAGACTTATTTTTCAGCACAAGAGTTGAACCCTGGGCCTCGAATGCCAGGCAAACGCTGTACCACCGCACCCCACCCTTTCTTGATGCATTATTTTGAGACAGGGTCTCAAAAAATTGCCCAGGGTAGCCTCGAATTTGGCGATCCTCCTGAATGCTAGAGTCACAGGCCCCCGCCAGCACACCGGACTTGTACAACTCCTTCAAAGGCTTCTCTAATGTCGCGACTTGTTTTCTTCTCATTCCTTCTGGATCCACTATAGCCTAGCTTTGGGCCCCAAACCTGAAACGTGCTGGGATTTAAAGCCACCGAAGCACCCACGGTGCCACACCCCACAGACAGGTCTGTCTGACAGCAGATGTATCCACGCTGTCCTGCCAGCATTTTCAATTGAGTGTGCCCCCTGCCCCCACTCATATGGAGAGGCTAGAGAAACATCAAGCAGGATGCATCTAAATTGCTTCTGACCTACCCAGCCTCCTGTTCCCCTTCCACTCCACACCTCAGTAAATAGCTCTGTACCTTTCTAGCCATGTCGCACCAACAGCTTGGTTTAGTTTTGTTATGGTTTGGCGACATTTAATTAAGGCAGGCCTTGAATTCACTATGTAGCCCATGCTGGTCTCAAACTCCCAGCAGTCCTCCTGCCTCAGCCTCTCAAGAGTGCTGGGATTACAGGAGTGTGCCATCATTTCTGGCCAATAGCCTGGTTTCTGTTGGCAGCACTGGGGATGGAACTCAGGGCCTTCGCACTGAGCTGCATCCACAGCCCTTTTTATTTTTTATTTCAAGACAGGGTCTCACGGAAATCCCCCAGGTGGGACTCAAACTGGTGAAACTCACAGCAGTCCTCCTGCCTCAGCCTCCCAGAGTGCTGGGATTACAGCTGCATGACAGCTTGGTTCTATAGACTGGTTTCTCTCACATCTCAACAGCAAACCCTGGCTAGAGAGAGTGTCCCTCTTTTCAAAACCCCGCATGGCTCCACCTCCCTTGGTAACATGGTTTCTAACTCCGGCACCACCCCCTCCATCCCGGGCCTTCGGCTCTGGCCCAGCCACTAGCCTTCTCGTGGCTCCTCCCCCATGCTGGTCACAGGCCTGCTGCAGTCTCTTTGCACTGGCTGTGCCCAAAGTCCAGACTGCTCTTTCCCCATGCACCAACGTGGCTTCCACAACGTCCTTGCCCCATCGCCTTGTCAGTGCAGCCCTTGTGACCACCTCATCTACACTGTTATACACACATCTGCCTGCCTCCCTCCAGATGCTCCCGCTACCCACCCCCACAGGAACACGCACCCTTGAAGACAGCTGTGTGGTTTACACACGGTGTGTCGCCGCCTGGGACACGGCTGTGCTCTGGAGAGCTGGCTGAAGGGTGGTATGGCCCAGGTCTGGGGTCCCACACCTCTTCTTGCTGTAACGGAGCACTGAGTGGAGGCACCACAGGTGCAGAACAAACGCTGCAAAGATTTAATTTAAATCACAGTGTCTCAGCCAGGCTGCCCCGCCCGCCAGGGCACCCCCACATCCACAGTTCCTCGAGGACCCCCGCGGGCTCAGCAGCAGGGCACAGCAGGGCTACAACCCAGCCCCCATATTCCATGGGAGGTGGTCTGGTTCTCAGGTGCTGGCCGGCGCAGGAGGCTCTGTTGGTGCCGCCGTGGGCTCCTTCTGCACCAGTTCCGGCTCGTCCTCACCGTCCTGGGGCGGGTGGACCAGGACCTTGTCCAGAATGCCGAACTCCTGGGCCTCCATGGGGCTCATGTAGCGGTCCCTCTCCATGGCCGACTCTGGTGGGGGAAGTGGAGGCTGAATACACGTGGGTAAGAGCAGAGACTGGACACCAGATGTGGTGGTACACACCTGTGATCCCAGCACTCGGGAGGCTGAGGCAGGAGGACCACTATGAGTTCAAGACCAGCCTGGGCTACATAGTGAGTTCACAGTCAACCTGAACAACACAGTGAGGCCCCGTCTAAAATAAAAAATTTTTTAAAAAAATGCAGAGACCAGGCCAGGCTTGGAACCCCCAAGTCCTATCTCCCACATGGTATGGTACTTGAAGGTGGGGCCTTGGGTTATGAGGGTCAGATGACATCTAAGCCATGATGGTGTTGGTGTCCTCTTTAGAAGGGGAAGATTACCCTGTGGGCCGCTGTGAGGACACAGCAAAAGGCGGCCATCTGCAAGCCAGACAGATGTCACACCTGTCACCAGCCCCTCCAGCCCCTGACGCTGGCTTCTGGTCTCCAGAAATGGGAAATCAGTTGTTGTTCAAGCCACCACACTCATGATATTTTGTTTCTGCAGCCTGAGCAGAGACAGGTCCTCATTCTGCCAATTCTGACAACCCTGGCCTTAGCTTCTCTGTGCCTCGGTTTCTCCATCAGTCAAATACCTTTTTTTTTTTTTTTAAAGCAGTGTTAGGGATGGAACCCAGGGGCTCACATACACAGGTTAGCGCTTTCCCAGTGAATTACACTTCCAGCCCTTTTTATTTTGAGATGAGTCTTGCTAAGTTGCTCAGACTGGCCTTGAACTTGTGATCTTCCTACCTCAGCTTCCCACAGTGTTGGGATTATAGGTGTGTGCTACTGTGCCTGGCACAAATTTTTAAACTTTTTTATGATGTGTAATATACATCCAGGAAACGGTACCCAGCATTAATGTGTAGTGTGATGGATTTTTCTTTTTTTTTTTTTTTTTTTGGCGGCACCGGGGATTGAACTCACAACTTTGCGCCTGTCAGACAGGTGCTTAAGTCACTGGGCCAAACTCCCGGCCCTGGTTTTTTGAGGCAGGGTCACACTGTGTACCTCAGGCCGGCCTTGGGCTCGCGTTGTAGCCCAAGCTGGCCTCGAACTCACAACGCTCCTCCTACCTCAGCCTCCCAAGTGCTGGGATTAAAGGCGTGCGCCACCACGCCCAGTTTTTTGTGTGATGGATTTGAGATGGAACAAAACCACGCGACCAACACCAGTGTGGGAAAGTTGAGCACCGTGGCCAGAACCCGGAAAAGCCCGTGAGGGCCAGGCACGGTGGCGCACAGCTGCAACTCCAGCACGAAGGGTCTGAGACAGGAGAATCGCCGTAAGTTCGAGGCCAGTCTGGACTATACAGTGAGGCCTTGTCTCAAAAACAAACAAACCAAGCAAACAAACAAAAAAGCCTCTGCTGAGGCCTGCTTTTTTATTTATTTATTTATTTTTGAGACAGGGTCTCACTATGCAGTTCAGGCTGGCCTTGAGCTCACTTTGTAGCCCAGGCTGGTCTTGAACTTGCAACGATCCTCCTGCCTCAGCCTCCCGAGTGCTGGGATCACAGGTGTGTGCCACCACGTCCAGCTTTCTTCCTGTGGTTTTAATTGGCCTTCCCCTAGTGATGGGATCTTTTTACCTCCTGCAGTGCTGGGGATGGAAGCCCGGGCCTCACACGTGCCAGGCAAGCGCTTGCCCTGAGCCAGGTGCCAGCCCCATAATGCTGCTGTCACATCGAACACCATCATGAAAGGCGATGAGCATCTTTTCCTCCTTCCTTCCCCTTCCTCGCTCTCTCTTTCCCTTTCTCCTCTTCCTGCAACACTGGCATGGACCCCAGGACCTTTGCACTTGCACTGAGCTACTGTGGAAAACCACCTGGACGACTCTCCACTCTCCGTGAAAGAAGCACAGTTATCTCCACTTTGGCTAAACTTGGTCCTATCTCCGTGTACTGATCTGTGCAGAGCTGGCTGGGCCATTTCTTTGTCCCTTCAATTGGCTTTAAGCACTGTAAATTGGGCTGGCTGAGGAGCTGATGTGCGATCTTCGAAGCAAGGTGACAATCACTGTTTCCCCACCCTGTGGCTCCCCAAAAACATGGCTGAGCCGGGCTGTCAGCTGGGATGGAGCCTCAAAATAAGAGACTGAGCCGGGCGTGCTGGCACACACCTTTAATCCCAGTACTTCCCAGCACTCAGGAGGCTGAGGCAGGAGGATCCTTGTGAGTTCCAGACCAGCCTGCGCTACAAAGTGAGCTCAAGGCCAGCCTGAACTGAATAGTGAGACCCTGTCTCAAAAAATAGGGCCGGGGATTTAGCTCAGTGGGTTGGACTCTGGGTTGTGGACTTAATTCTGGTGAATCCACCATCTTGGCTGCGTAAGGACCCCTTGGCCTCCCAGAACTATAAATGTGGCTTAGTGTCTTTATTCTTGCCTTGGGTTGCACTGGAAATGGTAGATTGGAACTCACTCGCTGGAATTCCAATAACTTTCTTTTGGGGACTACAAGTATAAACCTCCCCGGATCGCGAGGAGGCTCAGGAAGGAGCTTCTATAGAAGCTGTATCTC
>RJWM01030163.1:0-23711 GCA_004363535.1 Dasyprocta punctata
TCCCTGCTGACTATGTGACAGCACCTGACTGCGCTCTGGCTTTGAGACCCAGCCTTCACCTCCTCACAGGGGAATTCGTGGGAATTTTCTCTGCTCTTCAGAGGCCCCCGCAGAACCGCAGACAGCCTCGTGCTCCTCTCCCCGGCCCCCCAGGAACCCCACCAGGTGCTGCTCTGTGGAACCAGGAGCCAGGGCAGGGAATCTCCCTGTGTATATACCAGAAACCACAGGCTTCTGGGAGGAATGCAGCCCCCAGGAATTCCAGGCTGGCGAGGGAGGCAGACAAAACAAAGCTGTGGTGAGGAGGAGCCTGAACCCCCTGCCTCCTCCTCGTCTCCTGCCCCCTCCAGCACCCACAAAGCTCCCTCGGGTGACCGCACTTCAACCTCAGCTTAGCCCAGCAACCAGGCAGGGAAAGTGGCAGAATGCTTCGGAGAGTGAGGGCACCCCAAGCCCCCCAAAACACCCTGTATACCTCTCCCAGGACAATGGCTCACTGTAGCCCAGCCCTAGTGAGCCATCGTCCTGGGAGAGGTACACAGGGTGGAGCAGTGGGCATTGGAATCAGCAGACTGGGCAAAGGTCCACCTCCCCAGGAGGGGCGGGCAGCGTGTAATCCATTGGAGGCCCTCATAGAACAAAAAGGCTGAGGAAGTTCTAATTGGTTCTCTCTCCGTGAGCTGGGACACCCCTTCCCTCTGTCCCTGGACATTAGAGCTCCTTGGCCTCCAGACTTGGACTAAGTTCTTCCACCAGCTTTTCTGGGCTCCAGTTTGCTGATGGCACACAGAGGGATTTCTTGGCTTCCATAAGCATTTTAGCCAGTTTTCATGATAAATTGCCTCCTGTCTCTCTGTCTGTCTGCCTATCTATCAATCTACTTGCCTACCTGTTTATCTCCATCTCTTACCTACCTACCTATCTTTCCCACTGGTCCTGTTTCTCCAGAGAACCACTCCCAGGATGCTCCTCTTGGTCTGCTTGGTACACCGCTCTTCCTGCGTGACTCCATAACGATCCCCCCAGCCCTTATCGTGAACCTGCCTTAAAGGCAGTTGTGGTCTGCTAGAGAGCAAAGCTGTAGTGACCCGGCCAGCTGAAGCCCCTCTCCAGAAAGCAGAGCCACGGGACCAAGCACGTCACACAAAAACTCAGATTTGCCCTGAAATTAAAACCAGGCCTGGCTTGGTCACTTCGTGCTGAGATGAGAGACTGGGAAGACAAATGTACAAATTCGGAATCCTGCCTTATTTCCAACGTTCATTCAGATACACAAATGTGTCATCATAAGTCATAAGGGTGTGTTCGAAATGAGTAATTTTCGTATCAGTTAATTTTACTTATCTTCAGCCAAACATTGCAAAAGACATTTTGCTTACCCTTCAGTTAGCCTTCTTTGCTACTTTCCAGACTGTAGTTTTGCCTTGGGTCTGGGCCATCCCTACAGTGACCATGTCTTCATGATCCAAATCAGATCACTCCTGAGATCACAGAGGACACAGTAAATGTCCAGCACAGGACAGGATGGGGAGGCACACCATTTACCCGCACACCCCCAAAGCTCACGGAATGACTTTCAGTCTCCAGGTGAGACCACGGCTCTGCCTGTCAGATACCTGGGCACCAACAGATGTGGCTTCAGTAGGAGCTCGTGTCCCCCTCCACTACTGAGGTCACTTGTGCGCACAGCTGTGCAAGGAGGTCCTACTCGCAGGTCCTACCAGCTCCTCTGGTCAGCACCTCAAGAATGCTGTGCATTTCACCCTGATGCTGGTTCAGATTCCTCTATTGCAGCCTCGTTAAACACACAACCATCCTGTACAAGTGATGGCCCAATACGCAGATGAACGCTTGGTACTTACAGGGCACAGAAGGGATACAGCATTTACCTCACTGATTCAGCATATATCCCTGATCTCCTGCCTCAGCTTGGCCACTGAAGTAACAACCTGCAGATCTCAGGGGGACACCATGACAGTGCGTTTCTTGCCCACCGCCCATGCTGGGTGTACATTAGGGACCTGTGAAAGTCCCACATTGTCTGTGGTGTTCTTCAGTCTTGAGTCCCAGCTCAAGATTAGCTCCTGTCCAAGAGCTACTGTCCCACTGGCACGCAAAAAAGAGAGAGCAGCCTCTGAATACACCAGCTGTCTGCCATTGCTCCTGCACAGCATGGACATGCTGTCATCCACATGGAGGAGGTAGGGAGGGGACCACCTGCAGGGAGCCCTGCGAGGTTAGCGGCCAGGGGAGGTGTATCACGCACTGGCGCAGAAGGGGAGGGAGCACAGAGACAGCAGGACCATGGACTGCACCTGCCGTGTGCCCGCCCCTTCCCTTAGGGCCACAGGGTAACAGGCAGGCTGCACTGACCCCTCGTGTGACTGGAGCAAGTCACTTCCCCACTCTGGCTGTGGGTTTATTATCTGTGAAACAAAATAACCCCTTTGGTCCCTCAAAGATTCTGAGCACCTGAATTTCCCATTGCACATACTATTACTAAACGAGTTCTCTGCCTGAAGTCATGCACCAGCCTTCCCCTTGGCAGCAGGATCTCGACTCACAGGGCGCCTAGTGGAGAGGAGGTACTGCTGGGGCCGAGAGCAGCTGCAGAGCTTGCTGCAGGGATTTTAAGGGTCATTGGATGACAGCTGTTGAAATCCTCACACCAGCACTCAGACCCCGGTCAGAGGCAGAGCAGAAACCCCTGCAATCCCCAAAGAGGCCAGATAGGTAGAGTTCAGGTGGGGACCCAGGGCTACCTGCACCTGGCAAGGGAGGAGAACAAAGGCAGCTCTGAGCGCCTCCTGCCGGTGGCCCTCATGCCCCCGGCCTGCCAGACTCGCCCCACAGCAGCCCGACTCCCTTCGGGTTCTGAATGCCTGGTTAGCGTCTCCGGGGCTCCCACGGGTTGCCAGCGTCTGGGCCGTGAGTCACGGTGACGTGACGGAGATTTGCTTCTCTGACCTTGGGATTTTGGATGGCTGGCCCAGGCAGCTCACTCCCCAGCTGGGGGCTGGAAACCACAAAGACTCTGTGCTGGGTTTTCAAATCCTCAGAGCTAATCTGAAGTCTGGAAAGAGAGCCAGCAACACCCGTGTGCCCTGTGGCTAAGAGTGGCAAGACTTGAACCCCAGCGAACCCCACCAGGCGCAGAGCCCAGAGTGTGGGAGAGCAGGGGGGCCTGCGTGCTTGGCTTCCACTGCTGGCTGTTGCCAGGCTGCCTCCCAAGCCGAGGAAGGCAGGCGACGCTCTCCCCGGGAAAACGGGGCTCAGAGCTGTGGGGTACATGGAAGCCACGCAGGCTTCCCTCCATGGTTCTCCTGGAGGCGCCCTTCCTCCGAGTGCCCTCAGCTCCTGGTTCTCCCGAAAGCTGTGCCTTCCCATTTCAAGGTGGCAGAGCTGTCCTTCCTGCCAATGCAGAAGGTGCCCTGGTTCTGCTGGTCTCCTGCAGTGGGCACAGAGAACACCCCGTGGTCACCTGGCAGCCAGTGCCCAAGAGGAGATGGACCGGATGCTTGCTCGGCGTCCCCCTCACCCCTCGCCCCAGTGAGGCCTGCTCTTTGCGACACCCAGGTACCGCTTCCCAGCGCAGTGTGGGGTGTGCTGTAGATGAATGGGATCCTCCGATTCCCTGTGCGGAGACCCAAGCTTTACAAGGCAGCTAAAGTTACGTGAGCTTGTGAGGCTGGTGTCCAGCAGAACTGCTGTCCTCGTAAGGAGAGGAAGGGACACTGTCTTAGTCACTTTTTACTCGTTGCTGGTATAAAACACCCAACACCCAAAATTAGGGAAGGAAAGATTTATTTATCTTACAGTTTGTGGAGGTTTCAGTCCATAATCAGCTGGCTCCAAGGCAGGGTGTCATGGACAACACTTCAAGACAGCAGCCAGAGTAAAAGGGGCAAGAGCAAGCCTCTTCTCCTCCCTTACATTGTACACAGGACACCCCCAGCCAGGGTGGGTGTAGCACTCACAAATCTCCTTGCCTTCCTTTGCACAGGATGAGGTTGTTAACAAAGTAAGACCCCTGGCTCCCTCCTGAGTCTCTCAGTTAAACTTCTGACCTTCTCAAATTGACACAATGACCAGGTAACTGCTTGTGCTCTACACCCGAGGAGGTAGAGCTGCTGAGTTACTTAATTAAGCTTCTAGACTTCTCAGATTGACACAGTGTATAAACCATAAGAGACACCAAGGAGTAAGGACTTTCTCCCTCACCCTGCAAAAGGCCCTGAGAGCAGACACCAAGAAGGTGGCACTGACAGGCTGGGAAAGGAAATCTTGTCACAACCCAACCCCGCTGGCATCTTCACCTTGGACTTCTCGCCTCCAGAACCATGAGAAGAGAAAGTTTCACTCAGTCCAAATCACGTGTGTGTGAGTCTGTCTGTCTGTCTGTCTTTTTCTCTCATCAAAGAATGGCGTTCTTTGTTCTGTTTTTATTTTACAACAAAGGCTGTGTATTCATTTCTGCCTCCAGTTCTTGGGAAATTTAAATGAAGAAAGGAGAGAGAGTAGGAAGGGGAAAGCCTTCTGCAGATTTGAGATTTGAGGCCCCATAGGTCACAAGGCCCTAGGCACAGCTATTCTCCATTACAAGTTTCGGCACAACAGAGCAGCCTGCGTGGACTGTGGGAAAGCAAACACAGGCTGAGGCTTCGTTTCACTGCTGTTTATCTGCGGGTTCAGCCCCTGAAGACAGCCTGGGACAAGTGGCTTTCTCCTCAATTTTAACAACATGGATCCATGGTCAGTGAGGGGAAAAGGACCATGTAGCATCATCCCTTCCTTCCCTGTGGCCCTCAGCAGGAGGAGGAGGTCCCCAAGACTGCGGTAACCATTTATGGGCTGGTCACTTTTCTATCTGCACGAGGATGTCAGCAGCCCCAGTCCCTAGGGTGTGGTGACACCTTCAAGCATTTCCATCTCAGACCTCGTTCCGCGCGTCCATCTTTCCTGTGCCCCCACCGCTCATGGCTCCAGGAGGAAGCTCAGTTCAGAGACCATGGAGTTGAGATGGAGATCGGCAGTACCAGAGTGTGGACACTGTCATCCCGTCCTTGGGTGGCCATGGTGCTGTGGGGCTTCTGGGGGCTGCACAAAGTGGACATTCACGAGCTAGGCAGCTCTCAGGGTCTAAGCAGAGGACGAGGTCCCTTCTTGTCACCTCTGAGCTAAGATGATCTCTCTAGATTGTGTCCTTCATTCTTGTGCAACCCGCTTTCCAAGTTTTCACCACGCTTGCAGGGTCACCTTGGAAGGGAAGCCCAGCTCACCTTAATGTTTCTGCCTGCTTTAGGTCCAACTGAGACAGTGATCAGAGGAGTAAACTCCCTGTTCTGACGCTCTGTCCCGCTTTGACTGCTTGACAGTGGGCCCAGCTCAGCCTCCTAGGCATGCCCTTTGCTGGACAACCATGGCTGTTCCCGCTGCTCTGCGTGTCCATGCGGCTGCCACCTGATCGGAAGCCCGACTCTTCCTCCACTTCTTTGCTCTCAGCTGGCCCCTGGGACCTGCTTTCCTAGAATCAGGGCGGAGTCTCCAGCTCCCCATGTCCAGATCTACCACTGGCTCCCTCTCAAAATGAATCCCTTGCCTACTCTGAGTTCTGCAGTTGCTGCTATCCTTCCCACCTGCCGTCATCCCATGTATACCGAGGCCCCTGAACACACCCCTTATCCCTCCTCTGTTCACACAAGAGTGACCTAGCTGGAGCCTTCAGTCTGAATACCCTTCAGTCTGATCGCATTTCCTCTCGGAGATCAGATGTGCTCTCACTTAACAAGGAAAGTGTCTTAGATGGGGGTGGAGCCCTTGTCTCCCCATGGCACCCACCCGTCCCCAGGAACCAGGCTGCTGGGAAGCATAGCTGTGCCTTTCAGACTCGGGAGGGTATGCTGCAATGCGTTTGCTGGAGGACTCCGGTAATCCTGACTGCCTAGCCTTTCTCCTTAATTTACTGGAAAGAAATGAAAAACTCTGCAGGGTCCAGCCCAGAAGAGCAGAGTGGGGAAGAGTGGGGCCTCTGGAGTCTGCGCAGTAGAGGGTGATACTGTACGGCCCAAGGCCTCACACACTCCAAATGCCTTGGGCAACCGGCTTGCCAAAACAAATGCAAGGATGAGAAGTGTCCTCGGTTTTCCGTGAGCTTTGTAAATGTATTCACACGGGGGGCAGAACAACCAAGGTTATCCCCATAGGTCCTTGCTTCCTTGGAATTTGATTTGGTGGGAGACGATGTCAGGGATTATCAAAGAATGAACACACACGTGTGTGTTTGAGTCAGATTGCTTTGTTAATGAGTAACAATTGTAAACATGAGTAACAAGTGTGACATTTTCAGTAAAGAGGGTTTGAAAATAAATCACGCAATTAAATATCTGTGTGGACAAACACAGTGAGGCAGTAGGGCTCAGACACCGGAAGCCGCCCTGCCAAGCCTCTTTTTGGAAACTAAATAGATAAAAGGTACAAAAACACTTGCAAAAGTTGAAGCTTTGTGAAATGCAAAATCTTGTTATTCCCAGAGTCCTCTGACTCAGTAGTGGCAAACGACCCTTTTGTAAACAATCCCATATAACTATCTCAGATCCCTTTAGGCCTCTCCTCTGCTGCTCTCTTGTGACAAAGGAGAGCACAAGGAATCCTGAGCGAGACCTTTTCTCTCCCAACCTCATCCACAGCGTCCTGCAGACCAGGGTCAGCCACACGGCGGGTCTGCAGGAAGAGCCTGAGTTGCATTCCTCCCTAACACGACCAGGCTCTCTGAGACAGAAGAAAACCGCTTTCCCTGGTGCTTGCGCTCAGCCGGTGGGTGCCGGGAATCCCCATTCCAGAGGTCACGCCTTGGTTTTAATCACAGGAGACATTCTTTGTGAATGCAGTCAGCCCGCAGCAGTGGGAGCCGAGTGCCTTCACATTCCTCAGGGCTCAGCAGTTCTGTCCTCGATGTTGGGGCCACAGAGCTTGTGGTTTCCGGGGTCCCAAACCCCAAGAGACTTTGCATTCCAGAAACCTCTCTGGGAACCTCCTCCAATTCCTCCTTCTCTTTGTTTCTCTCCCTTTCACCCAGTAGTACCCGCCCAAAGGCACTTGAAATGGTAAAACTTTCAGACCCCTAGTAAGGCTGTAAGGCTAGGCAGCGTTGTCCCCAACTAGAAACATTAAAGATGAGTAACGATTTAGCTAAATCCATTGACCAGTTCACCAGTAATCCATCCGCTCCTGTTGTATGTGTAACAAGCTGCTAAAAAACCCTGAAGAACCAAAAATGCAAGATCCAAGTCCCTCCTTGAACTGTTTTCACATTTATTGTGGAAATGAGTTTTGCAAATGTGAAGGAAGGGATGTCTAACACAAAATCATGCGTGTGTAAACATGGAAATGGATGTACAGAGATAAAAGTGCTGTGTGCATGTGCGTGCATGCATGCATGTGTGTGTGTGTACACGCACGTGCGTGCCGAGCTGTAAGTGAGGATAGGAAGAGGAGCCCCTTCTCAGATTTGCTGGAACAGGCAGGGGTCTGTAGACAGAAAGGAGAGGCTCTCCAGTGGATGCAGCTCCACGAGCAAAAAGAGCTAAAGTCAGTAGTATGCATGGGTCGCATGATCCTCACACACTGCTAGATGCAGGGGGGGCGGGTAGACAGCAGAGGGTCAGATAGGAAGGGCACCTGCTCATGGGACGCCCTGCAACAGGGTGGAAGCCGTTCTCAGGGAGCAAAGCCCAGTGATTCAGGAAGCTGAGACCCATGCCATGAGTAGGATGCAGGGTGTGATGAGGGTTACAGGCTCAGTGATCAAAAGACTGAAAGTGGAATGAGCAACAGGCAGGGAAAAAGGAGTAGAGCATGGGAGGCTGAGAAGATGTCAAGTTGAGCTGCTGAATTCCTGTCTGAGCAGCCTAGCCAGGGTGCCAGGGAGAGCAAAGGTGAGAAGATGGGACAGGCAAAGGGACAGAGAGCAGTGTTCCACACCAGGAAGGATAGAGGACCACGCTGGGCTGGCCACAGAGAGCTCTGTTCCTTCTAGAACCAAATAATGCTCCTGCATGGATTATCTGATTGATATCTTCTGAAGAATTATTAAAGGAAGTGTTGGGTATTTTTCTTAAAGCTGGTAAGAAGTTTCCCTTTAGAAGTCAGAGTTTCCTGGGGTATCGCCTACTCTGTAGGGGGCAGAATAATCCTTCCCTGTAAGTGGTCATTCTGCCTATTTGGGATGGTTAGTGTTCTGTGGTCCAGATTCCAAACAGAAGACAGTCATGACCTCCAACAGCACCTCAGTCATCCTCATGCTCCCTAGGAAGGGACAAGGCCTCAGGGACAGCCACTGCTGGGCCATTCTACAGAGACACGCACACATTGCTAACTTCAATTTGCCATAAGCCCCACATGACTCACTTCCACCTAATGGCTTAGTTTTTATCTTTTAAGATGAATAGAGAGAAGAAGACAGGAATGTGACTTAATGACAATGCAGGGAAAGCAAATTCACTAACAGGAGCATGTGCAATGCTGAGTCCAAAAGCTCAGTGAACACTTGGGTTGAGCCCAAGTGGTAGAGGGTGACCCGAGGACTTCCAGGTGACAGAACAAATGCATCTTTTGGCAGAGTGCTCACTTGAAGGTTTCTCCACACTTGGTGTTCATATCTATTTTAAAATAATTTTGAACATGACAGTTAAAATTCAACAAAAATGCTCAGTGATAATGTCCAGCAGAAACATGCAGAAATAAATTTAAAGAAACTACAAAATTAAAACAAAAAAGTTAGATAATAAATTTTAATTACTATAAAAGGTGACCAAGGAAATTCAAGAAGAATCATCTTTTCAACAAACAGTGCTAAGCAACTGGATAACCACATGCAAAATAGTGAAGCTGGACCCCTACCTCACACCATACTCAAAGCCAACTCAAAAGACAATGAAGTTTCCAGTGTCAGAGCTGAAACTGTCCACTGTTTTCACATGGAAATCTCTGTGGCCTTGGGTTGTTAAGTTTCTTAACTGTGGCACTGAAAATACAAGTGAGAACAGTAAATGGTTAAATGGGCTTTGTTGTAAGTACAAACTTCAGTGCATCAAAGGATAGGAAAAGTGAAAAGACAGAGCATAGAATGAGAAAAACTACCTTTAACTCAGTTATCTGATAAGAGCTATAATCAGGATGTTTATGTTCCCTCAAGATTCACACCTTAGAACTTAATGCCCAAAATGATAGGATCAAGAGCTGGTCCACCGTGAAATTCTTAGCCTCCAGAGCTGTGAACAGTAACTTTCTGCAATTTACAATTACCAAATCTAAGATACAGACTGTCTTGGTTACTTTTCTCTCATTGCTGAGACAAAATACCCAGTGCCCAAAATGAAGGAAGGAAAGGTTCATTTAGCTCACACGTTTGTGAAGGTTTCGATCCTTAATCGGTTGGCTCCAAGGCAGAGTGGCACATGGCAGAGGACGACAGTTCATGGCAGTAGTAAAAAGCACAAGCAACAGAAGCAAAAGGAGAGGTGTTTAGGCTTTGATAAAGGTAGGCTCCTCAAATGTGTGATATGGAGGGGGACAGCCGTGTAGTCACTCTAGATTAACTGGAGTTAATTCAATTTCTGATACTTAGTACAGAGAGAAGACTGTTTCAGTTCCTTATATTGTATGTAGGCCACACCCAGTTGGATGTAGCACTCACACTCATAATCCCAACACTGGACCATGAGTCACTCACAGACTCTAGAAACCTAGCCCCATGACTATATGAGACTTTAGGGGAACATCCAGACTCAAACTATAACATTCCATCCCTGGCCCCCCAAGATTCACATACATTCTTTATGCAAAAGACATTTAGTCCATCCCCAAGAGTTGCCAAAGTCCTAACAGTTTCAGTATTGCTGAAAAGTCCCAAGCCCCGAATCTCTTCTGAGATCTAACACAAACTCTTAGCTGTGAGGCCCTGTACAAATGAAAAGTTAAACACTTCCAACATTCAATGGTACAAGATAAACATTACCATTCCAAAGGGTATGAATAGAGGGATACAAAGGAATAGTATCAAAGGAAGTCAAAAATCCAGCAGGGCAGACACTAAGTCCTGGAGTTTCATGTTCAACATCTGAATCAATCTGCTTGTGAGCTTCAAAAGTCTGGAGTGACTCCACCTTTTGGTGGTACTTCTGGTGGTAGTAGCTCCCATGGCTTCTCTCTTGGGCTGGCTTTGCTCCCTCCTTGCAGGTTTCCTTAGATGATTCATGCTCCTGACTTTTCCAAACTTCTGGGTTCTCCACTGTACCTTTGGCTTCACACACTGCCCTTTCAGGGTCACACTACCTGGCCTTCCAGGCCTTCTGAAATTATGGTAGAAACCTTTTTAACCTCAGAACTCTTGCATTCTGTATGCACCTAAAACCAGCACCACATAGACGATGCCAAGGTCTGATGCCAGCTGGAGCAGTAACCAGACTTTCCTCTCTCTTGGTTATAAGGGTCCGGTGCCTGAATAACTGAGCATTCTGAATCTCATTCTAAGCAACAGGTTCTCTTGGCTGCTGCCATTCTGCAGCTTGGCACTTTGTGGCTTTCTCCTCAAAGCAAAGTCTTTTACTTTTCCAGTTTAGAGGCAGCCAAACATGGGAACCTGCTGCTGCTTGTGCTGCCCCCAGGCCATCTTTTATATTCTCCTGTACTTTTCCTCTTGATTTACAAAATAAGTCTGGCTAAAAACCCCCAACAATAACTATGCCACCACCTCAACATCAGACTGCCTTGAAATTTCTCCTGCCAGTTTAATTAGTCAGCCACCCTTAATCTCAGTCTCAGGCAAAACCTTTGCACAGGAGCAAAACGCAGACAAACTTTCTGCCAAGCCATAACACACATCATCTGGAGTCCAGCAACCAATGCAGTCCTTCTTCCCAGCAGAAACGTCCCAAGCCTGGTCTTTACTGTTTTTCTGGTCTTCTGAGCTCGGACCAGAATCTCCCATATAGAACAGCCATTCCAGTTCTATGCTGCCAGGTGACGTGGCCAAACCCTTCCAAACTCTTTCCCCAAGTCATTCCCAAAGGCTCTTGAACCGCATGGTCAGGTGTAGTCACAGCAAAATGACCACACTTTTCTGGAGAACAGATATAACACAAGATATACAGATGTGTAAGAATTACAAGATTGACTTCCAGTGGTCACCACAGTCAGATGAGGAAGCGTGCAGAGGGCGTCTGCACACCAGAGGCTGAAGGATTCAGTCCGAGGTCTGGCGTTCACTGCAGGGTCCCATGGAAGTCCGCACCAGCAGGCCGATGGGTCTGTGACAGAAGGCTGAAGAGTCTATGTCAGAAGGTTGAAGGACCCAAGGCAGACGCTGAAGACTGCGCTGGAAGCCAGGAGATGATGTCTAAGCTGAAGGCAAAGACTGGAGCTCCTCCAAAGAACGGAACCCTGTCCATCCTTCCTCGTTTTGCTTTTGTACCAACCAGGCAATGAGCCACCCTAGGGTGGGTCCTCTACACCCTAGAGTATACAATTGCTAAGCTGATTTAGTTAAACTACTAAATGTCTCAAGTTGACACAATCAATCAACCACTATACAGAAAAACTCTGGCTTACAATGGTCCATTTAGGATTTTTAAGTATATGATGGTGTAAAACTGTACCTATGTGATCATTCTGTTTTTAGCCTTCAGTATAGTAGCCAAAAAACTCCATGAGATACTCCTAGGCTATTATAGAACAGTCTCTGTGCTAGGTGTTTCTGTCCACTGATAGGAGAGCATAAGTGTCCTGAGTATATTTCAGGCACGCAGTTAGGTTAGTAATATTAAATGCATTTTCAACTTATTATATTTTTAGTTTAATGAGTTTATCAGGACATACACCATTTTATCCTAAATCATGCAGTATTGTATGTTGTTGTAACAGTTCAAATGCGCTAAGACAGGCTATCACATCCAGAATATATCAAAGATCTTACACCTCAACAATAAAAGGACAAATAAACCAAATTTTAAAGTCAAAGAATTTTTTAAAACATTTCTCCAAAGAAGATACACAAATGACCCATGAGAATATGGAAAGATGCTAAATATTATTAGCCATTAGAGAGCTACAAATTAAAACTACAGTGAAATAGTATTTCACACCCACTAGCATAACTGTAATGATAATAATAATACTAATAATAGTAATTTTAAAATGTATAAAGCCAAGTGTTGAGAATGCAGAATGTAGCAGCCTCTATGGGAAACAGCAGCTTGGCAGTTCCTCAAAGAGCTAACCATGGAGTAATTATATTATACAGCAATTACCCTCTTAGGTATAAACTCAAGAAAATTGAAAACATGTTCACTGAAAAACTTATGAATATTCACAGGGGCATGATTCATAGCAGTCAAGCCCAGACCTGAGGTAAGCAACACACTGGACTTCCTGAGAGTGAATTCAACTCTCTGCTCAGGAGCAATCATTGCCCTTTTCCGAGAAGTCAAGGAAAGTCATTTCCATCTGGGAGAGAACCCATGTGCCATGGATGCAGTGCTATGGGTGGGCACCAGTTGAAACGGTGCCAGGGCACCCACACAGCACTTCCCTCCAGCCACTGTGCCCCTCTGAGCATCATTTGCAGGGGCAGCACAAGCTCTGCTGGTGGGGAGGTGTGAATCCTCACTCCCTGCTGCATTCAGTAAACACAGGACATGGAATGAACAAGTTCAAACATTCCCCTCGGCTTCTCCTGGGACTTTCCAGAGTTACTCTAGAACTCACAGGCAAACCCGCTACCATGTGTTTCTTTTCTTCTCAAAGATATCAAACTATTTCTGGGGCGCATGGGGCTCCCTGTCTGTTTTAATTACTACATTTTGTGATGAATCCCAATTGCTCGCATCGAGTCCAAATGTATGAAACAGTTTTCACTGTGAAGGTCTGATTTGCATGGCCGTGATTTGTGAAGAAGTTGAGAGTTTGGCAGCTTTATCTCGTCCCCCTCGTCCCTGCTGGAGTATGCAGGTCCCCAGAGAGCCAAGCCCTGGGGCACAGGGGAGAACTTCAAAAATGAATCACTGAAGAAAGCAATGAATCTACCAATCCACTTAGCAAAATTAGCTACAGTGACACAGGAAAGACGATCCTTAGCATCCTTCCCAGACCTCCCACCATCTTCGCTTTGCTCCCGAGGCCCGGGTCAGCTCGCTGCCCTCCCATTGGTGGGATTTGCCATGCATTCATTTGTCTCAGCCTTGCTCATCTCACTTCCTCAGCTTTCACAGGATGCCTCGCATTCCCCAGGCTGACAGATCACCCTTTCCCGGCTTTTCTTCTTAATAGATCGTGATTGATTTATCTCGTAAATATCTGAGAAATCTATTGTGGAAGGAACTGTATAGCCTTGTACTCCTTTTTCCTCTGTGCAGCTCCCAAAGTCTCCCAGGGTTTTGCAAGTCCGGGTGCCCATAAGTGGCCTAGGACTTGGTTCAGGGAAACAAAGCCTTCACTCCGTTAGCATCACCTGTGTATCAAACCCTGAACAGCGATGGTGGAGTTTGTTTAGAGGAAGGCTAGCAATTCCAAAGAACTGAAAACTGAATGTAAAATCACAGGGCAAATTTGTGAACTAATGAGCCAGCCAGCCTGGGCAGAAAAAAAAGGTGGAGCTACCACTCCAACACTACCATATGCATGACGATGGGAAGGCCACCCGCCTGGAAGGAGCCTGGCTCTGGGGACAAGCGCTGGGGAGGAGAAAGCACTAGCCACATGTCCTTGCTTTCTGTACTCTGGATTTTTTGGCATTTGCAGCCTCTGGACTGGGAAAGGTTGCCTTGGTGGGGGAGGGTGTCAATTCTTAGAGATGACGAAAGGCTCCTCTTGGGACAAAACAGCCACTTCTCTAGTTCAAATGCCAATCCATATCTTCCAAGTCTGGAATCACCCCAAGGTCAACTGTGGGCAACTAGGAAACATCAGTAGCACAGGGCCCTGGAATTATGGAAAGTGACCATTCCTGAGTGCTTCCCCAGTGGAAACTCAACAAAGGCTCTCGCCAGCCTCCGCCTTCCCTCCCTGCTTTGGGAGGACCCTGGTGCCTCCACAGGTGGCCCTGAGTGGCCTGGCAGGACCCCTGTTCTGTGGAAGTCGAGGTAATATAAATTGCCTTCTGGGTCATTTGCTGTCTTTTTCCTCGGTCACCTTCATAAAAGCCTGGGGACACATTCTGACACCCCCCCATGGAGGTCCCTGTTTATAGTGTGATCCATTGAGGTTGGTGTGAGGTGCTAAGGAGCTCTACCCAGGGCTGCATCTGCTGCTGGCAGCTGGTTGAAGGTAACACTCTTTGGTCCTGGGTTTATCACACACACACCCCACCCTGATCGTTTGACCACTAGCTTGAGAAAGCCCTGGGGAGTCTGAACCGTATCACACCAAGACACTACCCGACATGCATCTGTAGTTGACAGCAGAAATGTTTGAGAAGTGAACCACAGCCTTACTCCCTAAAAACAGCTGCCATGGGCTTATTTATAGATGGCCTGTGGCCTTGCTCCTTTTGGCTTATGTTCAAACATAGCTCACATATAAAATTCACCCTCTTAAAATGCAAAATTCAGTAGTTTTTTTGATATATTTTCCAAGTTTTGCAATCCTCACCACTATCTAATTCCAGAACATTTATATCATCCCATAAACTTCGTAATTTCACAGTCAAATCCTAAGATGCTGGTAACCACTAATTTACTTTAGTCTTTATGACTTTGTCTATTCTGGACATTTCGTGAAAACGGGATCATCCAAAACATGGCCATTGTATGTGACTTCTTTCACGTCACATAGTAGAAGGATGAACCTTTCTTATTGCAGATAATGAAGTACCACATTGTGTTTATCCATTCATCCAGTGATGGACATTTTCTGTTTTGGCTGTTATAAACAATGCAGCTATGAACAATTGTGTGCCAGTGGTTGAGGGAACACATGTTTTCAATTCTCTTGGGAGTATAATGAGTAGAATTGCTGGTCCATGCAGTCACTCTGTTTAACATTTTGAAGAACTGCCAAGCTGCTGCTGAGAGAGCTGCGATGCTTTTTATGTGCCTGCCAGCAGTGTGAATGTCCCATCCCCCTTTCACCTTCACCAGCGCTTGTTATTGCCCATCTTTTTATTACAGCTATCCTAGTGGACACCAAGAGGTATATCATTATGGCTTTGATTTATCTTTCCCTTAACACTAATGATATTTAACATCTTGCATATTCTACTGAGACATTTGTGTATTTTATTTGGATAGGTGTCTACTCAAATCCTTTGCCAATTTTTGAATTGAATGTATATACCTTTTTGCTGTTGAGTGGCAAGAACCCTTTATGTATTATCATACAAGTCCCTATCAGATATATGATTTATAATATTTTTTCCTTTCTGTACCTTTTTTTCACTTTCTTGATAGTACCCATAGTCCTTTCAGATAAAATCTAGTTTATGTTTCTCTTGTTGCTTATGATTTTGGAGTCCTTTCTGAGAAAGTATTGCCTAATCCAAGATCATGAAGGTTTATGCCTATTTTCTTCTATGGATTTAATCCACTTGTGCTTTTGGTGAGTCCAGCAATGATTTACTCTCTTCAGGGAGAGAAGGAAAAGGATTACTGAAAAATGAATCCATCTGACTCAGTGTTTTTAGTAATCCTAAGAGACTGTTACATGACGTGAAGGACAGGACCAGCACTAAGGCTGGATGGGAGAGTCTCACTGTAGATCTGGGGGATTCTCCGGCTCCTTCCTGCCGGGGCCTTCTCTGCACACCGTCAGTGCTCTCCGGGTGAGCCTTGTGGTTTAAGGGCATACTGACTGGAGTAGTGGAGGCTTCAAACCAGCCGAGGCCTTCTAACACCTGTAGCCCTCCGATCACTCTTCTGCAATCGGACGTTTCCCCTCTCTTTCCTTTTCCATGGCCCTGCCGAGTGCCCATGTCCATGGCAGCATGACCCTGGTCACTACTCATTTCAAGTGTGAGCTCACGGAGACATCAGAGGGTGAAGATCTCAGGATCAAGTCAGCCTTCAGCAGTCGCTGCCGTATGCCCTGCCCTGCTGTGTTGGGAATCCTTTATAGGACTCATCTGGCTCTTCACAGCCATGTGTAAGCCACTCCATGTCTACACTTCAGCCCCCAGGCCCATCCTTTTTGAATGTGCTGTGCAAATATAAAAGTATCTTAAGTTTTCATCATTTTTGCTGAACAAGGGGCTTCCAACTGGAGTCCAGCACTGGGTGCAGGTGGAAAAAATTTCCAGCCACTCAGACCTACTTGTCACAATGCCCAGACCCTCTGCGTGGAATGACCTGCCCTTTATTCTTTCCCACACTCAGTTCCCAAAGTGGGGTTCCATGAAGCTGCACCCTGACCCTTCCCGCCCCTGCCCTCTGCAGTTCTCTGAGTGGGGCGGGCCTGAACTGCAGCTCTGCCCTCACCCCAGGCCTTTGGGACTCACAACTGTTTCTTACATATTTAGGAAATTAAGACAAAATAAAAAGTCATTCAACCCACACATCCTGCCTAGGAAAAATCCATCCATTGTTCTTTCCTGGGCAACATCTTTAAAGCTCCACATTTTCTCAGATTCTATCACAGCTGCCCCTGGAGGCTGGGCTTTCTCCTCAGGACACAGTGACTCCTGGACTGCGTTTGGTTTGGTTTTCTGCTGCCAAGCCTGGGGGGAGGGCAGTGAAAGCCAACTGCTGACATTTAATTACACTGTGCATTTTACCCATCCGTCCTCTGCATCCTTTACCAACTCACTTTTGGTGGGAAAGAGAAGAAACCACTAACACACATCCGCACTCTTCCCCCCACCATGTGCCGTGGTGGTCTTATTACACATGCAATCAGTCACCCACTTGGAGATTATAATCATGATGAGTGCTAACTTGCAAATGTTGTCTAGTCAGTGTTAAAAGATTAGACAGCCCTCACCTTGCAGACATCCCTCCTGTGTCTCCTCCCTGTCTGTCCATGGGCTGCTCTGTGCCCAACACTCCCCGGGCAGATTGGTGATCTCCCAGATAAAACTGCTTCCTGGAAGCAACCATGTGCC
Source organism: Dasyprocta punctata (assembly GCA_004363535.1). NCBI lineage: Eukaryota > Metazoa > Chordata > Mammalia > Rodentia > Dasyproctidae > Dasyprocta > Dasyprocta punctata. The sequence goes on from RJWM01030163.1 coordinate 17,087, forward strand.
CGGATTCTCCCCACTTTGACCAAAATCAATCCAGCACTTCAAATGTGAAAGCACTGGGTGGCCCATGGGTGAGGTAGAGAGTAGTCCAGAAGTTTGCTCAGAAAGAGCAAAAGTACCCAGATCCTCAAGGAAAAGAAAATCCCTGTTCCTCTAGGAAAAAAAAAAAATAAGAGAAATTATCATACAATTATTTTTCTCTAGTTCAGGCAATACTCATTAGTTCAATTTGGTATTTGGAGCACATTAACTAGCAGAGGAACTGAGGGCCATTCTCCATAATTTTTTGGGGAAAACCATTTCATAATTGGATTGTGACTGGGGCTTGTCCGAGGCCTGGTATCCCGCCCTGTGAGCTGCTGTGGAAGCGGGAGTGTAACTCCGTGTGCCTCCGATCACAGCTGAGGCCTCAAGGGTCCCGTGATGCTGCCATGCCCCAGGACAAGAGTACACCCGCTGAAGGCATCCTGGCTCCTTGAGACCCCAGCAGTAAGAGAAAAAGGGTTTCACACTTGGGGAAAGGACAAACCTCTCACTAACCTGCCACCTCTGCCCAAGTCCTCATCAACCTAAGATCCTCATTAACATGGGGCCATCCCATCGCCACCCTCTTAGTCATTCAAGAATCCTCTCACTGTTTTCCTCAAAGTAAATGCGATCAGTAAACACTGAGGTTCTGGCACCTCATGGTCTCCTGTTCCCTGTGAAGAGCTGGCCTTCCCAGGTCCCCACTGCATCGCGTTTTGCTCTGCTCTTTCTTTTCATCACTCGCCGTAACACCTCGCAGGAAACCCATGGCCCATGCAGAGCCCCCTGATATACTGTGCATTAAAAGCACACCACTGACTAGAGCCAGACAAAATGCTACGTGTTTATAAATAGAAATCCAAAATTCAGAAAATAGCATTAGTACCTTCATTTATGGCACAATAAAACTAAATTTAGTCTCCAGTAATGGACCCAAGGCAAATAGGAAGCAGAAGGTCAAGGACACAAGCAAGCCCGTCCATGGCTCTCAGGCCAAGTTCGTGATCCGCAGAGATGGTCTTGGAGTCAGATGTCCTTCTGACCACCCGTGTGACCATCTGTAAGTCTGCGATTTGCCATGCTCATGCCCCTGGGGAATGGATGCTCCAGGAAGCAAGGAAGCCTGGGTTTTGGATTCACTGATAAAGGACAGACAGCTTTGCTGTTTCCAGGGGTGACACTGCCTGCATTGCCATGTCCTCCAAAAGCCCGGGACCGTCCTCATGGTAGGCTTTTTTTCTCTTCTGTTTGTGCACAGGCTCTGGCTTCCAGATCTTGCAAACTTTCCCAGGCACTGTGTTCTAAGATCCTAGCGACAAGCTGTGGTGATTGTCTGGACAAGTGATAAGTGGACGCACTGGGCTGACATGGTGCTTGTAAATCAGCACTAAGTATTGTCTGGGCTGTAAATGTCAGGGCTTTTTCATCGCGCAGGGCAGTGTAAACAGCACTTGTGTGCCCGTCTGACCTCTCGGCTCTGCTCACCCTGGGGACCGAGCGCACGGGGTGGGGCACAGAGCGGCCATTCTTTCCCACTGCCCATGGCATTGCCCTGTGATCCATCTCTTCCTGGAGCCCAGGGCAGGACGTCCACCCTGGGTGACAAAACCTCCTCTTTCCTGGGGGACCAGAGCCCTTGACAAACCTATGACACCTGCTTCACAGAATTCCTGAGTGACCAGGTGATCTTGCTTACTTAAAATGTAGCTTGTGATGCATCTCCATGTTGGGACAAGCACTCTTGGGTTCTGTCTCTCTTAGGGCACTAAGATGTGCATTTCCCCTTTTCTCCCATGGGAATCCCTCCAAAGGGAACCTTCTGACAGGATTAAGTAGAAAGCAAGTCCCTACCCAAAATCCACCAGGGACTTCTAAACTTTTATGTGACTTCTAGCCTGGTCCAAAAGGTCTTGCTCATAGGAGTCAAACCCAAGCCTTTTCCAATGACAGGCTCTCCCTGTGTCCTCCTGCCCACACCAGACCTACAAGTCCCCTCACCTCTCCTGCTCTGAATCTGTCACCACTGCCTGGCCGTAGACACTCTCTGCCCTTGCTCACCATTTCTCAAAGCCTCGTGAGCTCAGTCAGTTGTTTACTTTGCTCTTGCTTTTGTTCTTTCTGTCTCACTATTTTCTATTCTGGATGTGAGATACTTTGACCCCCGTGTCAGGAGCACCGCTCAGCAGGCCTTCGGAGTGTCCCTAGAAGACTGGTTCCCACTGTGCACTCTGTGTGTGCCTCTCGGGGGAACTGCCGACCCTCATTCTGCTATCTCCGAGGTCCCCACGGGGGTGAGAAGAACGTCCCCCCAGCCTGGCTGCAGCACAGGCTCCCGTTGCAGTCCCCATCCAGGTCCCCTGCTAGTCTCCACGGCCCTGCTAAGATTGCAGGGCCACAGGCTTTTGTCCACTTCTGCTGACACAGGCAAAGTCCAAAGGCGCAATAGGCCAGGGTCTGTGCCTGAAAATCTGGATCTTTCACTCAGAATCTAAATCTTTCCCTACACCCCATCAGTCTCTCCCCAGTGGGGACCTAGACCACCCTCCTGGGCCTCTGCCTGCTGTGCCCTCTGACCCTACTCACAGGGAAGCCTGTGACACCAAGAATAGCCACTGCATCAAACCCTCCTCTCTTCAGTCTTTGGGGTCACTTCAGTTTTTGGTCACATTTCTCAAATCATTCTTTCCTGCTGCTCTCCACACAGGATCATGGAGTCTGACCTTTCCCAACAGAGCCGAGCAACCACTCTCCTCTCCTTCCCGCAGTCACACCTGCCTGTCCAGAAAGGGCAGCCCAGCAAGCTCCACCTGCTGTGGACAGCAGCTTTCCACAGGCAGCCTGGCCGTGGGGTCCCCCACCTCACTTGTCACCAGGGAGCTCTGTGGTGGGTGCTCCCAGGCTGCGCTGGTTCACCCCCAGCCTCTCCCTCCCTCAGCACCGCATCTGACTGTTCATCAGTCCAGGCTGACCCAAGCTCAGACGCCAGCCTGGAAAAGGCATGAGCTTCCAGAAGGAAAACCAGAGCCCACGTTCTTCACCATTCATACGCAACATTCAAGCGAATCTGCAAGCTGGGACAACGTGGGGAAACGGTGGGAAGAAGTTTGTCTGAAATTGCACAGAAGTTCTGACAGCCAATGCAGTGGGTGTCCTTGGGAGCTGTGTGTGTGTGTGTGCGTGCTCACACGCACGCACTCGTGTATTCCCGCATGACTCAGCTCAAGTCTCTCAATTTTCTGCATTCGCCTCAGATTTCTAACAAACTTATGCAGATGTAAACAGAATTTGAGTTCCATGAAAATCAGGTTCCCTATTCTGTCAGTCACAACAAACTGGTGGTTTCAAAACAAGCGTGTTGGCAGAGCCAACATTGTGTGTGTGTGTGTGTGTGTGTGTGTGTGTGTGTGTGTGACACCGAGCAGGCTGTGTGCAGCGCAGTGCTGTGTGGGCATCATGTGGGCGGCTGAGGTGAAGGAGGAGAAGGGGATCTCAGGATGCACCCACGCTCGCCCCAGCTCAATGCTAAGCCACAGGCACCACCTTGACGCCCTTGACCGCTGTCCCTCAGCTTAAGACAGTGCTTTTCCAGGTGGACCCGGACTCCATCAGTCCCAGTCTGCATCCCCTCTGAGGGTTAAGCTGGTGTCAGGAGGCCCATCTGGTGCCCTGGTGTGGAGGGCAGAGCTAACAGCTGGATCTCCGTATCTGCTGCACCATGTGGCAGTTTTCCAGGTGCAAACTCAGAAGTGTGCCTGCCCCAAAGCCTCGCCCAACCCATACCGGGCAGCACCCGCCCTCCAGCACCTAGGGAAGCACAGCTGTGTCGCCACTGGTGAGCTGTGTCCATTCTTATACTCCATAAATATAGAAGGATGGAATGCACATTTCTAATTAGTATGCACTATTTAATTATACAGGACACCAGGTTTTGTTCTGGCATATTTGCACATGAATATAGCATACTTTGAGCACTGTTAACTTCTTATTCCCACCATCGCCATGAACTCCCCTTCCCTGGTCCCCTTCTTCTGCTCTAGTAGTCTCCTCCTGTTTTATGTCTGGCTCTGCTCACTCAGGACAACGTCTTAGCAGGTCCTCCCCGAAATGGGCAGCAGTGGTAGCACATTCCTTCCAGCAATACTTTTTGCCACTAGTTTACTTTTGTTCTTAGAGAAAGATCAGCAATAATGGAATTCCCAACAGCTGTTTTGCCCTCAAAATAAGACAACTCAGGGAGAAGCTGAGAAAATAGTACAAACTTGCTGAGGCAAGAGGATCACAAGTTCAAGTGCAGCCTGGGCAACTTAGTGACAGGGACACCCTGTCTCAAAATTTAAAAATTTAAAAATGGACGGGGTATAGTTCAGTGCAAAAGCCCCAACACAGGAAAAAGAAAGGAATGCAAACCTCTGGGTAGATCCCAGGAGGAAGCTCAGGAGAGCCAGGGCACAGCTCACTGCCCTGCGTAAGAACCATGTGTAGTGTGTTTGGGATCTGCTCGGGGAGGGGTGGGTGTTCTCACCACCGAAAGGGAACAGGTAATGCCTAGCCATGTGGGGTTGACTGAGCCATTTCACAAGGTGTGCATAAATCAAAACATTATGTTGTACACCATAAATATATGTAATTTTGTCAACTAAAAATAAATAACCAAAACAGCAACAAACATGCACCTGTGTGTCTCAGCATCAGACAGTGAGATGGTACCGGTGGAGACACTGTCACCAGGCCAGTGTATATACGTATATAAGATGGAGATAGATATAGATGTATATGGAAAATGAAATACATGAATAAATAGTGATAGAAATAAATGAAAGCTACATTAGATAGGCTAGAGAATAGAATAGATAGATGATAGATAAATTTGATAGGTTAAGACAGTCACTAGATAGTGCGACCCTGCCTCAAAAAACCGGGGCCGGGAGTTTGGCTCAGTGCCTTAAGCGCCTGCCCTGGCAGGCACGAGGTTATCAGTTCAATCCCTGGTGCTACAAAAAAAAAAAAAAAAGACAGTCACTAGATACATGAACAGACTACTTAGATGATAATTAGAAAGATGTTAGACAAATAAGACAGATAAATGATCATTAAATAGGTTAGATTAGATAGATTTGATAACTACATAAGATAGATGATGGACTCTCCTCCTCGCTTCCCCATACCCCACACCTGGGACAGCAAATGGGATCATCAGCTGCCCCTCCTCCTGGCCCCCTGGACCTAGGAAAGTGGCAGGATCATCAGCTTCCCCTCTTCCTCACCCCTAGGGGGCCCACAGGATCATTAGTCACCCTGCCCCCCAACTCAAAAGACTGCAGCAGCCCACGGACAATCAACGACCCCTTCCACCACCTGTAGAACCTTGGTGGGCTGATAGGAGCCTTAGCACCACCTCACCCACACAGAGGACCTCAGGGGACTCACAACAGTACGGTGTGTTTGCCTCTCAAACAGAGGACCTTAGTGGGTAAACAGGAGCAGCAGGGAACTCTCCCGCAGTTGTAGGACCTTGGCGAGCTTGGCAAGAGTGTGAGTGAGTCCTTCCTCCATACAGAGAAGAACAGGCGGGTTGAGGAGAGTGCTGACAGGCTTCTCCGAGTGGTAGGAAATCAAAAGAGTCTACGAAACATGCAGTGACATAGTAGTGTTCAGCTGAGGCACACACTATAGCCAGGTAGATTTGGCATCCTGGAACAGCCTGAAGCCATACTAACGATAGGAACTAAGGGTTGACTTACATCAATACTCCTAGGTTAGTCAACCTAGGAAGAATATAGGACTCACCCAGTAGTCCCTGCAGGAGGAATTCAGGTGACTGGCCCTCTGCTTCATTGTAGGACCCAGCAATTGGACAAGCATCAACAACACAGTAGGATGGTAAGACAAGCACTATGGACAGTTGAGACTAGTGGGACCAAATATTAACCCAAGAGGTGAAAATGACAAAACGGAAAAGAAAAACACAGTCTCAAACATGCAGTACATCAGAAACAAGTACAGTTGACATTGACAGAGAGAACATTAAAAGTCACACACCTGAAATTTCTGAAAAGATAGCAAATGAAATAAAAAAAAATCCCTGAGACCATAGAGGAAATCAGGTCAGAAATAATCTCTCACATAAAGAAAGAAATGATAACCTTAATAAAGGAGTTGCTCAGCATAGCTAGAGAAGACATAGATTAAAAAGTACAGGAGCATGGGAAAATGATGGAAACCTTGAATGAACAATATAGAAAAGAAGCAGAATGCATGAAACAAATTCACAGAGATATCCAAAAAATAAAAGCTGGTGAAACCATTTGAATGAAGCTGAGGATGCAATTTTGGGCCTTGAGAACAGGATTGCACCTAGCAATCATGAAAGGAAAGAACTTTTAAAAATAACAAGGCAATTTAAAGTCCTGTATTGCTTCCATTATTTCATTTTTATTGGTTTTATTCTGTACTATTTTGTATGATTTTATTATACTTGATGGTATGGGCAGTTATTTTGAAGATAACAAGAGGCATTATGGTAGCCATTATTGATTCCCTTTTATCTTTTTTTGAAGTCATGTACCATGTTCATTGGTTTGTTTTGATTGAATCTATTCTA